>WBNO01025516.1:0-10527 GCA_013400575.1 Peucedramus taeniatus
TCTGACTCTTTCTTCCATCACCTGGATGTGAAAAAAGACTCGGGAGCATCCCAGGCAGGGGAATTCCAAGAATTATGCATTTATGCAGGGAAGATGGAGAGAGACAATTGCCAAGGGCCAAGGGACAGGACCCAGGGAATGGCTCCCAATGCCAGAGGGCAGGGCTGGGTGGGAGACTGGGAATTGGGAATTGTTCCCTGGCAGGATGGGCAGGCCCTGGCACAGGGTGCCCAGAGCAGCTGGGGCTGCCCCTGGATCCCTGGCAGTGCCCAAGGCCAGGCTGGACACTGGGGCTTGGAACAAACTGGGATACTGGGATACATGTCCTGGTCCATGGCAGGGTGTTTGGAACTGGATGGGCTTTAAAGTCCCTTCCAAACCATTCTAGGATGATTCTATGATACATCTCTGCCACCATAATGATGCAATTTATATCTGTTTTCAAGCCAAGCGGGTCAATTGTGTAATTTTTAGTCTTAAACTAATCCATGACTGCAGCTGTCCTCTGATGTGGATACAGTTTTTGCTAATGAGATCAGCTAATAATGGGGCTCAGACAATTAGCACAAGTAACAAGGTAATGGGTGGTCAGTCTGCAGGGCAAAAACTCAGACAAAATACTGCTTAGAAGAGCTCTTCTTTTTTAATGGAAGGGTGTGGTGACAAGATATTGGAAACCAGACCATTTAAAACCCATGCAGCAAGAGAGGAGAAAGGCAATATATATTTTGATGATAATAAACCTTTTGACTCAGTTGTAACCCTATATTCATGTTTGAGAAAATAGTCCCATAATTATGTGAATTTATGTTTCTATGACTGTAGAAATATGCAGTTTTAGAAATGATGTACCAGTGACTAGAAAGCCATCATTATAATAACCATAAATGCTTTATATTCCACAAGAAAGGATACATAATGTGATTGTGTAAAAAATCAGCAATATTTTCATCAATTAAAAGGAAAAATGTTTACTTTTAAATTAATACTTGGATCAATCTGAGATAGATTAAAATGTCCCTGGAGAATGGATTTTAGTTCAAAGCAGATTAAAAATAGACAAAATTCAATAAATATCCTACTGAAAAAAAAAAAAATCTCATAATATTGTCAATGACCACCTGAGGATGACCTAACAAAGGCAAAAAGCTGCAAAAAGGCAATTATTATATGGCGCACAGTGTAACCTACAAGATTAGTAAAATAATTATTCCATTCAGCTTTGGCAAAGTCTCTTTGGTGTTCTGTGTCCTTTCAGATGCCAGACTTCAAGGATTTGGCTTTATAATCCCAGATACCTTTCCTGGAAGAGAACTTCATTACTCTCCCACCAGCAAAAATTTGAAGCCCTTCTCCAGTCAGAGAGGATTTTTCCCTGTGCTCTTAAAGACGTGAGTGGAATAATTTATGAGGTCCAGTCATGTTCACAGACATTTTTTGGGGCCTCTGGTTTGGCAGCACCAAACCAGCACAATGAGGTGACATTGGAAAATACATTAACAGTGATAACTCCTGCTGATGATGAGTAACAGATGCTCTGTTTTGCCTCATGAACAACGGGTTGTTAGTGAATATAAATATAAAATAACCTCTTTTGAGATTGACAGCAGCGTGTTTTAAACTCTAATTTAAGAGCTGGGCTTTTCTGTTTGTTTTTTTGGCCTTGCTTTCAATTTCCTTTTCAATGTCCTGGTGTGCATCTACATAAGTTTGAAGCCTAGATGAATAATTGCACTAATTACTGCATGGCTGAGTGCTTACTACAGACACTCTTATACCACTTGCAAAGCCTTGCAATTCTTTCCTTCAACTGGGCAACTCATTAATTCAGTCCAATTTCATTAAGGCTTCCACGACTTCACTTGAGAATTATCAAGATAGAACAACTCTGTGTGCCCATAAAATTTCTTTCAGCTACAAGGTACAAGGAATTGAATTAGGTAAGTCTCAAGTCTTATGTAGAGTTGAACACAGTCAAATAATCTCACCTGTAAGTGGAAGGTGGAATAATGATTGCATGAGAAGGGAAGAAAAGGAAACAAATAATGGGGCACTGGTGGAGGAGAACAAATTGTCCTTGTCTAGCACAAGTTCATGTAGCTGACATGTTTAGAGAGTTGAGTGTAAAGGAGAAGATATTCTGACCTTAACAGCTTCACAGCTTTTTGTGAACTGCTGATTTTTGCAATATTTAGAAGCATGTAACACATACTCAGAAAAACATCATCATTTTGTTCTCTGTAGTGTTGCTCACAATTGATTTAATGTAAAATTAGCCTCTAACAAAAGTGGGAAGTATGAGTTTCTCTTAGAAAGAGAATTCATGAGAAAAACCCATTCTTTAAAGTACTTTTCACTGTCCCAGCTTGCTCCAGCCTGGCCTTAGACACTGCCAGGGATCCAGGGGCAGCCACATCTTCTCTGGGCACCCTGTGCCAGGGCCTGCCCACCCTCCCAAGTTAGAATTTATTCCCATTATCCCATCTAACCCTGCCCTCCGGCATTGGGAAGCCATTCCCCCTTATCTTGAATCACTTGATGTCCCCTGTGCTGCTGTGTGGATGTGTGTGGGTGTGAGCATCACACTTTGGAGCCCTACAAAGTTTTTATTCTGTGTTTCCGTGGCTTTTGTGAAGCCAGAATTACCACAAATTTTGCAAACTTTTTCCTTTTCTTTTTTTTTCCCCCTTGTAAGTTTCTAAATTTAAGCTCTTTGAATCATATGAATTTTCCCTCTTTTGCATTCACACTTTTGTAGGATGAGTCACTGTTTTAACTTCTTCAGGGAAATCCATAATGAATCCAAAATCCTGAGTGTATGACAGCATTGTATGCTCCCTCTGTGTAGGTGTAACTGACGGCCCAGGTGCAAGAGAGCTGCTGCCTCTGACTCAGTTCCAGACTCAACCCATTTCTTCATTTATTTGGCAGCTTTTCTAGTACCCTTTTTACTGAAATATTTTATAACTTACTTTCTTGTCAGCCTTACAAGTATTAGAGCTCAATAAATGGGAAGAATAATCAGTGTGTGTTCAAAGACAACTGAATTAATTTAGGCACCATTTGCTGTACACAAAACAGGCAAGCGACAAAATTTATCAGTTGGAATGTGCAATAAATTCTTGGGAATGATTGGTTACATAAATAATTTAGTGAATCATGAATGTGTACAAAAATCAAACATGTTGCTGCCTGGGCTGAGTCCTTGTTTCTGTGTAGCTTAGTCTGGTCTGCTGTAAATAATTTTTAATATTCTGACTCAAGGTGCTGAGTGAATAATTCAGTAAGGTTTATTTTATCTTAAAAGGCAGTTATAAGCATCCTCAATTAAAATTTCTAATTGGATGCATTGGCTATACAATAACTGTTCCCTGAAATTCTCTTAACATATGCTTAGAGTTTGAAGGTCCATTTTTTTCATTTCTCATTTCACTTTATTAATTTCATACAGGAAAAAATGATCTGTGGCTCAGTCAGCTGTGTTGTGATGTTGCTGGACCTGAGACACATAAGTTCAAATTTTCAAAGGCAGGAATAGTTTAGTGACTGACTGCCTTTGTGATTTTCTCCCCCTTTTTTCATCCCATAACCCATGGTTACTTATTAAATTCTGTCAGTCTGGGTAGGAGGGCATTTATCTGAGTCCATTATTTACTGCTTTTTCCAGCAGACCTGAAACTCAGAGGTCTCCTGCTGCTACTCAGGGTGTGAGGGAAACATTTCCTCACTCCCCTCAGCTCTGCTCTGCAGTTCCTCCATGTGATGGGAGGAGGAAAAGTCTCTCCATCTCTCTGTCTCAAACTGAACCACTCTCACAATTTCGAAAAAAAAAAAGAGGATTTTCAACATGCACTGCTTTAAACTGAGCCTCTGTGTTTTTTTTTTTCTTTGTTATCACCATCATAGAAAGTGAAGTGAAATTTTTAAAGGAAGCTGAGAGTGTCAGATATGCTCCTTAATCACAGGATCCCTGGCAGGACAAGAAGGATCAGCAGGAGCTTCACCAACAGTTCCCAGTTTTTCCATGTGCCAACATGACAGTAAAATACAGCAAAGGAAAAAAATGAAAATCAAAGAACTGGGAGTTAAAGATTATACTCCATTTGAATAAGAACTGGTGGCCAGGTGTAAACTCTTCTATTGTTTTTGGTAGGGAAATTGTCTATTCACATTGATGCTGTTCTCATTACCTGTTTTCTTGTACTGCATTGTTTCTATGTATTTCAGATCCATTCAGATGAAACCACTAAAAACCTTTGAGTTTTCTTATTATCCATGATCGAAATTAAAAAAAAAAAAAGAAGGAAAAGAGGAATTTTTCATCCTGAGAACCTTGTGTAGGAATGCAGAGTGTACAGAATTACAATGCAACATAAATATCTATCATATCTTACACTCTGGGATAACTTTTGAATAAGTATATTGTAAAGCTACTGTTAGTAAAAGAGCAAAATTCAACAAAACATCACAGATGAAAAACCCCAAAGCTGAAGCAAAGCTTTCTCTTGCTGTCACTAGAACAACTAAAATATAAGAGATGTCCTAAATATGCATCCAATCTGCTCCTGAAATTACCTAAGATGGTGAGTGTTGAAAGTATTTAAAATATAATTTATTCTTCTAGGCATGCTTCTAAATCCCAACCAGGATTAATTCTGAGAGAGTAAATATTCATTTTGTAGACAGATGGGACCAAAGGAGGCAATTAATAGGTCTTCCTGCTATGTGGACTTTATTCTACTGCTATCTGTAAATGCTGCCAGAAAGTTCCCTCATTAATCACAGAGATCTTTCCTCTTTAATATAGACACTGTCCAGTGGGGGCTCATGACAGCTTAATGAAAAATTCCTCTTTACATATTTAGATGAAAAATCTGATGTCTCTTTTCCCCCCACTTCATACTGGCTCTTTTTGTGGTGCCTTTCTGTAAGATGCAATGCCATAAATTACACTTGTCCTATATAACCATCAATCCAATCATTTGCCTTTTCTGTGCTCCTCACTGTAATCCATAATTTATATGAGGCTCCCTGACATCAGAGAGATCACATTTTGAAGCTGTTCAGAAACACCCCGTGCTTCATCACTCTTAATTTGAGGACAACTTTTGGTTTTCCAGGTTTTTTTGGGACAGCAGGGGTCTAATTGGCACCAAAATGAGCCGTGGCTCTCAGAATGTTCTGTCCTGTGGGAGGAGAGAAGTCCCTGTGAGTCCCTGTGAAAGTTATCCTGAGTGATTGATAGCACCCCATTGTGGTTAATAACAGCTTTTTCTTCTAGGTGACACATTAGCTTAATTTTCACAAATAACTTCTTTACTCTGTACTGTCCTCCCAAGACATCACAGCTATATTTCATCACACCACCCAAGTGGCCAGTAAAAGACAGAGGCTTTTATGACTTTTTGAAATTTTTTTTTTTTTTTATCATAAAGGTAGCAAGTGTATTCCCACAGAGTTATTTAGCTTGGTTCTTTCTCTGGTGCTTGTGAAACGTGATGTACCAAATCTGCCTCTTCTGCAGATTGAAAATTTGCATCCAAGCATTTGTTCTTCCTTTTTTTTTGCCCAATTTCCACAATAGCAATTTGTCCTTGGTGATGTTGGACAGTGTAAGATGGTGATGAAAACACAACAGATTTGTCCTTTTCTAGAAGCAGGCACACATCCTACTGTAGCAAAATGATCAGATTCCTCACAGAGCATTAATTCCACAGCAGTGCTCTGACATCAGCAGCCCCATCACCTCATGGGGCTACAAGAGATGTATTCAGGAGGAGAAATAACCTGTGCCTTGGTTTTCCAAGGCATTCTCATCCCAGGAAATAGAGATTCCACGGAGATTACATGGCTGACACCATGTCCCATCAGATTACAATATTCCTTTGACTTTGACTTTAAATCTCCTCAGCCTTGCAGACAAATTTTCAATTTATTTTCATTTCTTTTCATCACATTTTAGGAAAAAAAAAACCACAAAAGAAAAAAAAAAAAAACAAAAATGCCACAAACAGACCCCACACCCCCATATAAACAAGATTATTCATGTTCAGAAATAAATAAAGTGCCAGTTTAGATTCAGACCTTCTATGCTCCTTTATGTATTTGAACCTGTTATTATCTGGGTCCATCATACTTAAAATGAGGCAAATACACCATGCATAATCTACAGAGATGTTGAATATGTGGTTGCCCTGGCAACAGACACTAAGTTCAGGAAAAACTTCCTCTCCACCCTTATTTTTTTTATTACTTCTAATGCTCACTAAAATGATATGATTTTAAGGTTTAACTAAGAGACATATTGTACATCAGGTATATTAAAGCAAAATTTTTTAGGAACGTTGGATGTCTTGACATCAATTCAAATAAAATAGAGTTTGTGACAATAAGATATCTGACAAAATTGATGATTGAGTGTCAGGAATGCAAATGAAATTGCAGCTTTGTGCCTTCATTCAGTTTGGGGAAAAATGTCTTTGTCTGACAATTACACAGAGAATGACTTATGCCATTATCTGTACTAAAATGGATATATATGCATAAATATAATAATATTCATACACTAGAAGATGAACTTCCAAATCAAAAACATCTTCTTGGCCTAACATTTGTTAGTTACCTGATGAAGTCAAGAACTTTCAAGGTCAACCTTTTAATCAGTTTTATAGGATCAGGTTCACCTAATTCTTTTAATGCAGTTTAATATTGCATTTTAGGCACAGTAATTTAAAACTCACTAGTCTAATGAAAAGACTAAATGTTTATGCTGCTTCAGGAGAATCATTTCACAGTACATTAACAGTGTTTATATTGGAATCAACTGGAGCACTGCATCTGGCAGGTCAGGGATATGTGGGAATGGATGGGAGCAGAGTTTGGGACATAACAAATTCCTGGGTCCTTTGGCCTGTCCAGCTCTGAAATCAATTTGGCCAATGGATCCTGGCTTTAGAATCTCCTTGCTTTTAGGGGATGGGAGAAAATGTCCCCCATGATAGGCAATATCTTTTCCAGAGTGTTCTTGCTGTGATTCTTAGAGCAGTTGCCACAGGATTCCACATTTTTGAAAGCTGCTCACTCTCTTTCCTCCAGGAGTTTCATTTAACCTCAAATTATATGAAAATTTAAATCAAATATAAAGAAGGAAAGAATTTTACACGTTCTAGTGCTCTTGGAAGCTGTCTCAGGAAAAAGAACTCATCTATCTCAGGAATATGCCCCAGTCTCAGGTTATCAGCTTGATTTAGGTGTGTCTTTCTCAATTCACATCAAGGTTCTATCACATGATAAAAAATATGATTTTCTTAAGGTGAAAGAGACACTAACAGGGACTATGCTGCACCACAACAAATATTTTAGCATTGTTCTGTGAAAGAAGGGAGGCATTTAAAGAGGAAATAGAATGCAGAGCAACCTATGTCCTGAGCATTTTCTTAAAATACATAAAAATCCTATTCAAAGGCTTGTTCTAAGCAGAAAAAAGGGATTAAAATCAGTGAAAAGAGTAAGGCACTGCTACTTTTATCCCAAATGTCCAGCATTTACCCTTGGAATGGCTCTACTTATCCACCCAAATCAGGCTGGGCTGAAAAATAGAGGAAGCATATAATTTATTTTTAAAAATGCAGGTATATCAGGTGGAAACAAGAGAGGAAAGAATACATCCATACATTTAACTGAAAACTGATGTAATAATGTGAAATGATTCTGCAAATGCAAATTAATCATCTGATTCCAGCTGAAAAAGATGAATAATTTGTGCAAAACAGCAGAGAATTTTTCTTGGAAATAGTGATAGGATATGGCCTCTGGTGTGATTAAATGTGGGAGATATTTTTAAGGTAAAAACAAAAAGAAATGTCTTTAATGCATGGAATTAGAGGCACTAGTGGTGCAGGAATTAGAAGCACTTCTGTAAGGATGAGGTCCTGGAGAAACTTTGGGGTGTGACTGATTTGGAAGCAGTGAATTCTTGGAGGTTTTCAAGTAAAAAAAACCAGCAGTTTAGGTAAAAGATTGCACTGTAGGTGTTATAATTGTAAACAATCATTGCTACAAAGTATTTGTGATTGCATTTCCCCAGTTTCCTGTAGCCAACCAGAACAGGACTGAAAACATTTATTTTAAGAATATCCCATTACCTGATGCTTTTTGTTGGATAATTCCATTTCAGGCTGTGCTGTGTTCTGCTGAATTCAGTGACCAATTCCTGCTGATTTTTCTTCCTTTGTTATATGCTTCAATTTCAATTTTCATTTGCATTTTTGTGATTTAAGTACTTGCAGAGGGAGTTGAATACATCCAGAAGGCCCACACTGGGAAAACTAAAGATTTTAAAGACAGTAAGAATGTTCACTGCTGCCTTCACCTCTGTGGAAACTTTTGTCACTTTACTCTTTATCACATGATTCACTGCTAATTAGTTTATAGCTCTGTGGTGCTAAGTGTCCCCACTGAGGGTATTAAGTTCACAAATTTTTTAGTGATATTAATTTTAGTGGAAGGTATTGAACCACTTGGAGGACTGCAGTTGTGATGGTAACTCCTGCTGTTGAATGCAAACTAAATAATTCTAAAAAAATATTTATCTAAAAGGCTATGATAAGGGCTTTTAAATTTTTTTGTTTGGTTTCTAATTATTTGAGTTAATCCTTTGTGTTTTCTCAGTGTATTTCCATTTGATGTGTTCCTGAGGAGAAAACAGAGCATAGGTGGCAAGCTATGCCATGAAGTATTTAATACAGTTAAACTACTTAATCCAATTAAGATAAATTAAATATCAGTAAAAGTCTTTATGAAAGGAGGTCAAATTAACACCACTGCATAAGTTGCTGCATGAGTGTTAAAACTGCAAATAAAATAAGCTGCTGCAATAGACCTTGAAGAAATATTTCCAAGAAAGCATGAGATGCCAGATAGAGATGGGCTGTGGGAATGTCAGAGGTGAAATAAGAAAGCAAATTAAAATTTTTATTGTAAATGAGAAGGAACATTCAGATGTTAATAAGCAGGGATAGGCAATGCAGAGGAAAAAATAAAAGCAGTATCTGTGCTGGAATTTGAAAGAGTAATGTGATCAGAATGTTGTAAAGAATGGGGCAGAGATAATGTGATGAGAATTTACAAAGCCAAAAATAAATTAAATGTGTGATCTTTGGACGAAACAAATATGCTGCCACACAAACCTTGAGGAGCACTCTTGGAGCAGCTTTCTTACATTTTGGCAAAGACAAGAAACTAAATCAAATCCATCACATTCTTTTGATTCCACAGTTTAAAGGGAGAAGAGATGTGCTCTGTTCAGGTGATTTGTTTCCTATCAAACAGCAATTCCTTGAGGTATGATTGACAAGAAATGATTGACAGTCCTTCAATGTTTATATGTTTATTACTTGGAGAAAAAAAACCTATTAGAATACGTTTATGTCAAAATAAAGCTTGTGAACAAAATATCAAGGAGAGTGAGGAAATGAAGAAAATAAAACAAGACCCATGAATACCATTAAAAGAGTTTGCCCTTTCCCCTAAGTACCTCTAAACATAACTCTAAAGCCTTTTTCTGAGTTCCTGCTTCCCACTCTCCTCCCATTGGACCTCAGTCCAAATTCCTTTAAGAAAATCTATGCCACTGGTACTCTGAGTGCATTCCATTTGCAGGATGGGGGAAAAAGAAATAAACAAAACCCATGGTCTGAACAGGAAATATAAGCAGTGGAAGAAAGAAATACTGTATCATGAACATGAATATATAAATTATACATGTGACTGGTATTCACACTGAGATTCTCTAAAACTATGCTGCTGCAATTGCATTTCTATTAAAGCCCTTCCACACCACCACAGAAGCCTCAGTGTAAACCTCTTGTGCTCATGATTCCTGAGGGAACATGATTTGGGGTCCACAGTGATGCAAATGGGAGTGGCACTAGTTAAAACAGAAAAATTTGGCTTTATGAAAAAAAAAAAAAAAAGGAGATCAGGTTAACAGGTGGCCTGAAGCAATGATTTTAGCTGGGAACCTGAAGCACAGCAGTGCTTTGCCAACACAAACTCTGCTGCTGAGAAGCAGCCCCTCAATGGCTTAGGTTGCTTTCCATATTTTTGTGTTCCTTTACAGCTGAAAAGGGAAATCTTGAAATGACAAGATCGGGATAATTCTTATAAAATCCTCCAGGTAGACCTGCCCTCTGAAAAAAAAAAAAATTCCAATTTTCCGCTCGTAACTCTGGATCCAGAATTTAGCCTTAGTGTGATTACAGTACTAAGAGTGATGCAACCCCCTCAAATACAATTTCAGGGCATTGGCAGAGGTCTTAAAGATAATGTGAACATGATGACTGTGGGGATGTGAGCTATGAAGCATGCCCTGTGGCACAGGAAATTGGATGGTGACACCAAAGCAGAGAGCAGTGTTCATTCAGCCAGATATTGTGAGAATAAAATGTCATCATATCTGTAAATACAGTTCATTTTTCAACCTCAAACCCACATTACTATACCATATATATATATTTATATATATAT
>WBNO01025572.1:381-32618 GCA_013400575.1 Peucedramus taeniatus
CTTGTATACAAAAACATTTGGACAGTGTCAGCAAAGTCAAATGCTGACATAAGCAGACAGCTGGCTACCCAAAGGCTGTCTCTGAAGTTCAGTTCTATCTTATTTAAAACAGCTCCTATTTTGAAATTGAAGCATTCACAGAACAATACTCATTAGATGTTCATTCTAATTAATTTAGGGCAGGAGGAAAGCTCTTGGTCTACACATGAGGAAAAGCTGTGTCCTATATTCTAACTTCATACCTACCAAGTACATTGGAATTTTCTTTGGTTGACCAACATAACCATAGCTAAAATCACTGTCAGTATAAGATTTTTAGCCTTAAAAATTTTGCTACGGAACAAGAAACTAGAAGAACATTTGTCTCATTCCCTGATAAATTGCTTTGAATTTTATGCATAGCTTATTTTTAACAGTTTTATTTTAGCAGATAAATAATAGCTGAATTCTATAGCAATTAAATGCTACTCTTAAAAAATGCAAGTTTAATAATAGCTCTCTGCAAGCAGTGATTCAGGCACTATGTGTTTTGGTGGGCTGAGGGGAGGGAATGCAGACCTGCATGTGTTGAAAACAAAGGCATGTAGTCAGTGGTGGAATATTATCTAGCACGTATCTCATGCAAAGCCAGACCTAAGGTTACACCTAAAGCCTCTTCATAGCTACTGGGGCTTTGGTGTGCCAGCATACAGGTAAGACTATGCAGGGGATGGTGGCAAGGGGTGAGTACAAGAAGTGAGAGAAGGGATGAAATATTGCCCAGTAACAGAAAATGACAGGTTGGAACTGAGGTGAGCAAGGTCATCTCAAAGGCACATTTGATGAGGAAACTCAACAGCTTTACAAGCATCCTGAGACTACGTGGCTAGTGGACAGGCAGTTTGTCCAGAATTAAAAATCCCTGAGATCTCAGGGGGATGGAGCTATACACATGAATTTCATACTTACAAAATTCATATTCAGCTTTGGTCCTAGAGCTTTAAATTCATCTGGAGAAAGGCAAATTTCTCCATAGCCTTACCTTCCCTGGTACAGCATAAATGAGGCAATAAAGATTTAACATATCCCATAATTAACTCAGAGGCCAGTAGCAGTCTGAAATGAGTGAGCTGAGATGGACACTAAATGATGGGGCTTTATAGTTATTACTTACTTGATTTGTAAGAAATGACTAAACATGATTCAGGACCATGAAAGTGATCTATAGCTTCATAAAGTGGTGCATTGACACAAGGGAACAATAAAAGTCTTTCCACATGAAAGATGACACCTAATGAATATGATGACCGGTGTTTCTTCTACAACTCCTGCAGCTCCAGTATATGTACTCTGTTTATAACACAGGTAAATGAAGATACATATTGGTAAAGCTGTAAATGAAGTTATATACTTTAAAATGCTGCAGTGATGTACTTGCAGATTTATCATTCTGCACAACTCCTGTACAGTGTCAGGGACTGTAGAGAAGCAAGACCCCTCCATACTGCAGCTACCTGTAGCTACTTTTTGGTAGCTTTTACGGTTTTATTGCTCAAATCAAATAAATGAGAGATTTCTTTTTATATAAGAGGGTGCTAAGAGAACAGAATATCAGAACCAAATTATTACAGCACAAAGTCTGTCCTTTAATTAGCAGGACAAAGAAGAATGATCATATTTATAAGTAATTCTAGATGTGCATATATTTAAATTTTTTAGATGTGAGACAGCATTATATTATTCTGACAGTGTAGACATGAGGTGGAAGAATAAGTGTGAAAGAACACAAAAAATAGGTGTATACAGGGTGTGGCTGTCTTTCAACACATAACAGAGACATTAAGGCTTTTGAGGGGGAAATAAACTCACAACATGTTCCACCATTTTAGTTATTTAAATAAACATAATTTATTTAAAACATTGACTTTTTTTGTTTTGTTAATATCTACTCTAAGGATTAACATCAGCCACAAAATTTTGTTGGTGAGTGACACTTAAAATATTCTAAAATCAGTAATACCTCAAAATAGATTATAGAAGACAGCCATACACTGAAGCCACATAATTTGTCTCCTAAATAAAACAATACATTAAAAGAAAAATCTATGAAATACTGACCATGCCTCTGGTGTGCTTGAATTCACAAACCAGAAAAGAGGCAACAAGCTAAATCCTATGTTGCTTTAACTCACTTTCTCTCCAGAGACTGCAAATCTAGTCCAGCCACTATTTCAGCACTTCTAGACTTTTCCTTTTGCTAGGCTTCTGTGCCTGTTTTTTGTAATATATGATTACCTCTGTAGTATAGGTTTTAAAATTGGATATGAGTGTCCCACTTTTTAGACTGTAATGCCACATGTATGTGTCTGGAATTATTTCCTCTGTATTATTTTCTGTGTCCCTGTACACACTTTCTGGCACTCTCCTGTTTGACTGCAGAAATACATTTTGCTGACAGTTTTGTGGCTCTGTTTATTGTGTTTGTGATCCCAGGTCCTTTCCCCGCTTTCTGCCAAATATGCCCATTTAATATACACTGTCTCTGACTGCTTTTAACCCCAATGCTCTTAACCTTGCTCTTACATATTTTTAAAAAGACAAAAACACGGAACTCTCCCTCCTTCTGTCAAGCTAAATACACAGTGTGGGTTTTCACATGATAGTAATAATAGTAATTATATTTAGCAATCTTCAAAGAACACTGCAGATCTGATCAAATCAGTGCAACACCACACACAGCAAGGACTTGTTTTAGGGTAAAAAAAATCAAGGCAATATAATAATTTTGATAGAATATATGCATAATTTAATGGTGTACACACAGCTGTTCAATGGGTTAAATGACATTGAGCATACACAGAACAGAGTAGTATCTTTAGATCCTGAGAGGATTAAGTGTAGGCTGTGCCTATCCAAAACTGCAGATTACCTCTCTAAAATTTTACATTTGCTAGCCTGTCCAAAGTGTACTTTGTAATATCTGCAATCAAGTGTCCTGTTGCTCTCACTTTCCTTCTTTCTCCTTGCTTAGAAACTTCATTAATCTGTCACAGGATCTCCCCAGCAAAGCAAAGAAGGAAGGGATGCAATCCCAGTGCATGTATCAGGGGTGTGAAGCTGAAGAAACAACATATTCAAGAAGGTGCTTTTGTATTTTTGAAATAAATGTGGTGTCATTAAAAAAAGATAAGATATTTGCAAGAAAAGGAGAGTAGGCAAGCTGCTTCTCTGGGTTTTGGGCAACACCTTTACACCATATCCTCATTCACACAGAATTACAAAGTCCCATTTTTCTAGCCAGCCGTGGCAAACTTTCTCTAGATTAAGTATATATGAATATTCTCCATGCTTTTTTTTTAATCTATTGGCATTGCAAACTGTGGAAAAATTGAACCAATGGTTGTAATACTAATGCCATAAATGACACTTAGGCTACTCTCCAGCTACAGTTGTCCTGAAGATCTCCATATTTCAATGCAAAAGAGTGTAACAGACCCCTCTGCATTTGATGCAGCCTCTACTTTTTGAGTGTCTCATTACCTCACAGATTTTTTCCAGGACACTGACCATCCTTCTTCATTCCCCTTGATCCACTTCAGCCTCCAAAACTGTTGGCTGTGTTGGCAACATGCTCTGCTAATTTTAAAAGACAATGTAGTTGTGATCTGCACCACACTGCACTGCTCATTGGACAAGTCACCATTCCTACAGACACTTTAAACTAGATCCAAGTCACTTCTGTGAAGGCTAAAGGATACCTGTGAGTTTGAGGGGCAGGTGTAGATCACTGTGACATCCAGAGGGAGTGACATGTGGTGGCAGAAAAGCAGTCACAGCACTGGCCTCATGCAGTTTCAGAAGAGATGTTCCCCAGCAAGGAGAAAGAAGCAAGAGAGGCACTGGAGACCAGTTGGATGTCAGGGAGAAGCACAGACCACTTTCAGAAGTAAGAGCAAAGCTATCAGAGATGGGGGACACCATGGCCTGTAAATATGTACAGGCTTTTTAAGCAGAATGACTAGCTGATGTTTAAAGCAAAGGATGCCTCAGGAGACACTGTATGTCTGAAAAACGACAAAACTGACAAAAAACCATGTGTGGAATGACATCAGAGAAATACTCAATCCCATCTCACTCATACAGCTTTTTAGACCAGTTTTACAATAGGCAATGCACTGGATGGGGGAAGTTGGCTGCATAATTGCTATTAATTATTTGGGAAATGGATGGAGGTTCAGCTTAGTTTCACCTCTCCAAACACACTGTTCATTGGAATAAATTAGCACTATTGTTGCTTGTGCCTACAGCTTGCTTTTAAAAATCACTGCCAAGTGGCAGTAGGAAGAAAAATTGTAATGTTTCTGTCAACATTGAAGCAAGGGCACTTTACTCAGAAACAAGGACTACTTGCCTCAGGGTAGCCTCCGGGGTGGAAAAAAATCATGAAAATTGGTGTAGACCTGATCAAAACTCTTAGCCTCCAAAGTGAGTACTCTTTTTTCACCCTGACAAGTCATATTTGCTGGGCCAAGTCATGGTGAGCCCTTACCCTTCCCCCTGTATCTACAAAGGTACAATCTAGAGCTGCCCAATATCAAATTCAGGTCACTTAAAATCCAAGCTGCATTGGTGACCATTCAGGTCAAATCAAGGCTTTGAAGAAGTCTAGACCAACACAAGCAGTTCAGGTTCCAAGCTGTGTATCTGTTTTAGACAGGTTATTCATAAATTTGGCAGGAATTTCAGACAAAGTGATGTGGCATGTATGTACGTCTTCAGGAGAGAAGCTGAATGCTAGGACAGACCTTGCATACAGCAACCATCTCTAAAAGAGACACAACTTAGAAGGGTCACACTGCAGCAGTGGATTTCCTCATCTAGAACATGGCAGATGAGTCTGGGACAAAGGCTCACTCATGCAGGATTCCTTCACAGTCCAAGCCAGTGGCTGTGGAACTGGAGAAGTCCAGTGTAACTCTTCTGTCCCTTATCCCTCTGACTCTGTGTGTGCTCAGAGGGGCCTCAAGAACACAGCTCACTGGCATCAATACTTTGTGCTGTACCCAGCCATTTATTTCTAAATCAGAAAGTAGCCTTGAGGTTGACTTCATGTCTACTTTCTGATTTATCAAATGGGACTGTGCATCACGGGCAGTATTCACTTTAGGATCCAGTCATGAACAACCAATGCAGATAAGATCACATCAGATATCTCATCAGTTCAGTAATTAGACTCAGGATGGATTTTGTTTCTGCTTGCAGTTAGAATTTTCTTTTTTCTAAATTTCAGAGATGAGCAGAAAATGGAAAACACATTTTGGAACCATGTTTTGTCAAAAATGTTTTCTTCTTTTTTTTTTAATCAAATTTCTTCTTGGTCAAGATTTTCCAAGTAAACATGAGAAATTATTTGGCCAAATTAACCCCGAGTGTATCTTAGCCTCTTGCACTGAAGGATTTAGCACAGAGCCAAGAAGTTCAGGATGTTGGAAGAAAATGTTTTTGGAGTTACTAAATTACAGTCTCCGTAGTGATTTTCTTGCCATATGTTAAACAAGCAAGAAGACAAAACACACTGGGGAAGATTCTCCTCTTGCAAAAATAAGCAGAATTATAATGGAACAAACTTTCTTGTGTGTAGACATTGTTTCAGTGAAGAATAGATTATACCCTGACAAAATAGCTTCAGTTTTCTGTGGTGAGACATCGCACAATAATTGTGAGAGGGGATGTAAGGAAAGGTGTCTAGGGAAAGGGACAGGAGAAGGAGGAGATTAGGGGAGGGACAGCCATGGCAAGAGGTAGAGGGAAGGGGGGTTTCATGATGTTTTTTGCTATGGGACATAAAGTTGTTTAAAGCTGGAGTTCAAAAGTGCATAAGGTTTCAAATAAAGCCTTGCTGCTGACATTTTAAAGGACTAAGCTAAAATTATAGCAACTACAAGCACCACCTGCCTCCCTTGTATAACAGAAATACTAACATTTATGTAGCTTACTGGAATATTTTGAAGGTCAATTACTTGCCATCAGCATAGAATTTTAAATGTCCAGGCAATAATAGAGTTATATATGCTTATATTTATTTCACAAGTCAATAATAATATTTTACATGGACTACTAGTATGGTCCAAAAACTTTACAGATATATTTAATACTAACTATGTGTTTAAACATAGTTTTTATATTAAAGAAAATAGGATTAGGATGCTTTGAAAAGTTCTTCTTTAAAGATCTGCAGCTGGGAAGAAAAAGAGAGGTGAAGCTTTTACATGGTTACTTTATTTTATGTGGTGTATTTTGATTGTATGTGCATTAATGTGTATTGCATTTGTTACAGTGTACTCCAGGGCATCTCACAATAGTTTGAGAATTCCTAAAGAAAGCTTGAAATAACTTCCAATCTTTTAGTCATCATACTGAAAGTTGTATAGAATACTTGAGATGACTACCCAAAGTATTCAGGCTCTAGAAAATAGGCATCTATTTTCAGAAAAGCCTGTCAGGAAGTTGGTGTCCTTCCTTCTTTTCTGTTTTGTATTGTTGCAATATGATGAATGAATTATGTGGGTTAGTGAGTTATTTGAAGAAATCCAAAATTTTGCTTGGGTAGTAAATAATGAGTGAAGAACAAAACCAAGAAAAAGAATAGAAAATATATTAATTTTCTGGGAGCATGCATTCAGGGATTTCACCCTAACACTTGTTGGAAGAAAAAAGATGTCTGTGCACATTCAAGACATGGCCTTAAACACTACTGAGACCCTCAAAATATTAATCAGAGTTTTTCTTTTGCTACTATTTTCTTTCTAAGGCAGCATTTTTTTTTCCAGTTCCCCTTTACCTCATGATGCATACCTCCTGGAAGGAAGAAAGGAAGGAAGGGAGGGGGAGCAGAAGGAAGGGTTTGCATTATTTTTCATGAATACTGGTGCAAAGGAGAAGGAACTTCTCAGAAGTCATTGTGACTATGCTGCAATAAGCAGTTTTGAGGTCATGATTACTTTAAGGAAATATCTGGCTTGAAGAACATACAAAATGTGTTTGGGTGGATTGGACAAACTGGAGTCTGGGTTTTTGCCTTGGTGCAAGGAACTGTCTGGCTAGATCTGGCTGTGTTGTAGCTGAGGCAAGGACATGTATGTACTAAGAAAGCAGATTCCAGAGGAAAGCATCTCAGGCAGCCTCTCAAACAGCTGCCTCCCTGGATTTTGAACAACTTTGCCATTTTGTGGTAGATTTGTGCTGTCTTCAACCTCTCCTGTAATTTGACCTATCTGTACTGCAAACTAAACAGCTTATTTATGCAGTTAAATTTTGCACTAGATTAGTACAATAGATGCTGGGCACACAGATTAGCAGTGTAAGGAGGAGAAACCAAGTTTTAGGCTGCACTAAGCTCTTGCAACTAATATGCAGAAAAGAGTTTAGAAAGTCAATTGTGAAGCCACAGGCTTGGGTCTTAGAGTACAGAATGTTCTTCAAATGGCTTGGTTTAAAACTTTTAGAGAAAACTCTCTGGAGTTTTCCAGCTTCTGGAAATGTTGAAAATGCCTGTGAACAACTTTGCTTACAGTATATCACAACTTTTCATCCTCTCCAAACTGCAGATATAAAGTCACAATGGGGTGACAGTAAAAGAAATAGCACTGATGTGGTATTTAGAGCCTCATCTAGGTACAGCTAGCAGAAATAATTAAAANTATTTAATGTTATGATATTCAAGCCAACTAATCAGGGTTCAGCCACTCACAGGTCTAGGAATACCACAAAAGTGGTTAGAGTTCATGTTCAAAATTACTGCAGTACAATTCTAATTGGAAGCATATCACACCTTGGGAGTATGCAGGAGAAATATGAACAACAGCAACAAAAGAATACATGTTTAGCCTAAATTGTTGTTATATGGATATAAAGTTTTGTAACACTGGAAGATATTATCCCACTTTCATGTCTTAATAGCTAAACATAGACAGCTGTTACTGACAAAACCAATATTCTTCAGAAAGATTACTGTGTCTTCGTTTACTTATTTTTTAACCAAGTTGTTTACATCCTGAAATAATTCTTTTGCAAAGTCCAATTTATGCTTGCATAGGCATGGTGATGAAAAGCACTCACATGATGACACAGGGCATATGTTTATTTAGAGTCAGTTAGACTAGAGAAAGCATGACCTACTCAGATCAGAGGATGGTGGGAGTAACAGAATTACTACAGCCATCAAATTCCTTCTTCCTGTACTAGAAAAGACAGAGTGCAGACATTAAACAGTACTTTTTACCATAGTAATCAGTCTCTGCATCCTCTTTTTTTTATGCCATGGTCATGCAAATGGGACTCCAGCTCCCATTGAAGGAGGAGGTGGGTGGAAGCATGCAGAGCTCACTCTCTGGTTTCTAGACATGAGTCTCTAGCAACATTGCAACAGGTATGGGAGAAAGGTGTTGTTGGTTACAAAGAATAGGTTAAAGGAGGAAACTTTCTGCCTCTCGCAAGATCCTACAGCTATGTCCAGTCCTTGTAAGCCCTCTAAACCTGCTCCTTGGGTTAGAAAACTCAGATTTTCTAGTGAGCAAATATTCTGTATATTATTTGCTGAGTCTGTGCTTATTTTTCCTTTCAATGTTATTATTATTTTTACATTTGCAATGAGAAGTAAAGGTGGAGAGCATAGCCATATCAGATTCCTTTTGGATGGGTTCCAGAGTAGTTATTTTTCAAAAATTATGAAATTTTAGGTTAAATGGTATTACCAATAATCTTGTTCTCTTTGTGTTGACAAGTTTGCAAACTGTTGGCCAGGTTTCAGAGCAATCATGACGTAAAATAAAGTTTAACCAAGCTCACTGAAACTGACAAGATAAACAGAAAGAAGACTTAAATTATCTAATTCATAAATCTTGAAGCAAATTAATTCACCCATTGGCTCAGTTATGTTAATAATATTCTATGTACTCCTAGATTGAGAATATCTTATTCCAGAAAAGATGCCTCTGAAAAGCAGTAATAGATTTTGCAGCTTTTAAAATTATTGCATATTTTAAAAAACTTTCAATCCCTAATTTAATGGCTTCAATGTCATCAAAACTGATTACCAAAAAAAATCACAGTCATAGCAAAAACATTACTTGCAATGTGAATTTACTCCTATAACTGAAGCAGTGGAGTAACTGAGCCACAAACTGATGGTGTTCAAATCCAAATGGAGTAGACTATGTGATTTTACAAGCATTTTGAATATTGTTACCTAATTTTGGCCCAGGTCTCCCCTTCCCTTTAATTCCTATGCAGAAGCTTCAGCTCCAGAATTGTCCATGCTGGTTAATACCTGCAATATTTTTCTAGCAGAGGTCACCTAGGGTTTGGATGAAGTCAGATGGTTGCATACTTCCTACAAAGGCTGTGAGATGGCTAGATAAGAGCTTGTTCATAGACCAGAGTGTATGCACAAACACAGCTTGCAAAAAGACCCAGGAAGACCTTTCCCCATTATTATGCTACTCTTTGGTTAACAATACATCTATGAAAACAATTTAACTTGACTTGTTCAAGGGATCACCATTTTAAAACAACTGCATAGTGCTGATAACCTCCTATGCGAGTGCAAGGTAACCTAAAAGGGGCTTAAAATAAGCTGTGGCCTTCCTCAGATCTTCTTCCCACTTCAAAAAAAGTCAGTTTAGGAATCAGGAGTAGC
Organism: Peucedramus taeniatus; assembly: GCA_013400575.1. Lineage (NCBI taxonomy): Eukaryota > Metazoa > Chordata > Aves > Passeriformes > Fringillidae > Peucedramus > Peucedramus taeniatus. The sequence continues at coordinate 10,058 of WBNO01025572.1, forward strand.
TTCCCTCACAGTTTCTGCCTTCTCAATATTCTGTTCACAGTTCACACGATTGCTTCCAGGATCCCAGTAAATGTATAGCTGAGCCAGTTCAGACACAATTGTCCCTTGCAAACTGGAATCGTTCTCATGAGCTTTGGATCATTGACTAATTCCTGCTGAGAATAACACTGCTTACCCTTTCTTTACAGTCTATTTATACTCCCACTTTTTTTTTAAAGTTTAAGAGACTTCTACTCCCTAGCAGTCCCAAAGACAGATGCCCTGCAATATTCAGCCCAATATGTTTCTGATTTGACTCTGCCTTCCTTTATTTTCAAAATGAATAGTTTATTCTGCTTTTCACCCATGAGAAAATTTTTGCAGTCATTTCTCACTTCATTTTGTTCAGCTAAGGGGCTCAGTGATCTCAGGTTAAAACAAAAGGTGAACGGGGCCATTTGGAAAATTGTTTAAATGCTGCCTTCTTGCATCTCACATTCTAAAGTGATCTTCTGCATTGTTTACAAAGATGATTATGTAAAAGAAAGTAGAAACAACATTTTAATTAACACACTATAGTAAGATAACTACAGCTTATTTCTGTGTTTTGTCTATTACAATTTGCCATGTGGTGCCTCTTTGCCACTTGTGTTAAACCATAACAGAAAAAAAAGCTTCCTTATTTGCACTGCTGGAATGATAGGGTGATACCTCTATAGAGAGATTATTTGTTAACTCCTGTTAGGTCTTACACTTGCCATGCAAAGTGAGTGCATATTTTCGTATTTTGGTCTGCACTCAAATAGATGTTAGAAGCATTTATCAGAAACAAAATCACTAGATTTATCACCAGGACCTTCTTTCCCCATTGAGCACATATTTCTGTAGAAGTATTGTTAGAGAGTTACATTACTATATTTCTTGCTACACTGGGAGCCCAACAGCAAGAACACATTAGTCTGATGAGCTTGGGTATAGTTTCCTGAATCAATAGTACTTCTTCAGCGGAGACCTAGTAACAGACAATTGCATAATGAAGCTGTCTGTCTTTATTTACACAATGTATTACTGTATTCAGCAGGCCAGAAAGAATAGTTCTGTGTAGCAGCTGTCATTGTGTTTTTTTGCTTATCTCTGTCCTGTCTGCCAATGTTATAATTCACCAGCTGACACCCGTCTTGGCAGAGACTGAGCGTGGTGACTCGGTGCCAGAGCGACAACAGTGCTCTGAACTATGACACGATTCATCCCCATCCCAGTCAGCAGCAGCGTGCTCTTCTGGCATTTTCACTTTTTTTTTTTTTTTTTTTTTTTAAGCTCTGCATCATGGGGTGCAAAGCAAGCAAACTCTCGGGGAGCAGTTATGGTTCTGTCCCACACCATGCCAGGGTGCAACAGGAAAGAAGGCAGGGTCAGTTGTGAAGAGTGATGGATACCCTGCAGGCACTCTGGATGGTCTGGTTTTGAGGAATCAGGAGAGGAGGGGGTCAGACTGCAAAGGCAGCATTCAAGGCACTCTGTCACAAGACCTGTGGTACAATGTTGGATATTTCTGACACTGCCTTTGCTTAGAGAGGCAGAAGCTCACTCCAGTGAGAGTGTTGGCTGCATCAGGAGTGAAGCCGGGGAAGAGGTCACCAAGTAAAAATTCTTGCATACTTTTGAAAATGAAACATGCAAATCTGATGCTTTTTCTTTAATCAAAATTTCCATGAACACTATTCCCTAACATTCTAGTTCTGTTCTTTGAATATTCATAGGAAATAGAAATATATGATAACACTGATGAAAAAACTACTTTTTTTCCCTTGTTTGGGGTATGTTATGCCAAAATTTCTTTCTGTATCTGTTCCTCACAGGATGTAAAGCTACAACAACTGTCAATTGTATATTCATAGACTTGTCTGAGTGAGAAAATTGCACTTCAACCTGTATATAACTCATATAGAATGTTATTTCAGTTTAAGAAGCACATTTGTTAATCAACTGAAGTCAATCAGAAATATAAAAGCTTGAAACTGAAATTTCACCTCCAGGCAAGTCTGTGATTCAAAATTTAGGATAAGATTTTCTCATTCAAGCAGCAGCATGGTTTAGTGAAAGAATCTGAGGTGGATCATGCTTTCATTGTCAGAAACCCTATGATGAATCATAATAGTGACCAAAGTAACTGTGATTTTTTTCCTTTGGGCATTCTAAGTCCTTTATGTGAAGGAGGAGCAGGAAAAGAAAGGAGATAGAGAAAAAAAAAAAGAAGGAGAAGGAGAAGGAGAAGGAGAAGGAGAAGGAGAAGGAGAAGGAGAAGGAGAAGGAGAAGGAGAAGGAGAAGGAGAAGGAGAAGGAGAAGGAGAAGGAGAAGGAGAAGGAGAAGGAGAAGGAGAAGGAGAAGGAGAAGGAGAAGGAGAAGGAGAAGGAGAAGGAGAAGGAGAAGGAGAAGGAGAAGGAGAAGGAGAAGGAGAAGGAGAAGGAGAAGGAGAAGGAGAAGGAGAAGGAGAAGGAGAAGGAGAAGGAGAAGGAGAAGGAGAAGGAGAAGGAGAAGGAGAAGGAGAAGGAGAAGGAGAAGGAGAAGGAGAAGGAGAAGGAGAAGGAGAAGGAGAAGGAGAAGGAGAAGGAGAAGGAGAAGGAGAAGGAGAAGGAGAAGGAGAAGGAGAAGGAGAAGGAGAAGGAGAAGGAGAAGGAGAAGGAGAAGGAGAAGGAGAAGGAGAAGGAGAAGGAGAAGGAGAAGGAGAAGGAGAAGGAGAAGGAGAAGGAGAAGGAGAAGGAGAAGGAGAAGGAGAAGGAGAAGGAGAAGGAGAAGGAGAAGGAGAAGGAGAAGGAGAAGGAGAAGGAGAAGGAGAAGGAGAAGGAGAAGGAGAAGTTAGAGTGAGCAGGACAGTGGGAAGAGTGGTAACCCTGATCCTAGAGACACTTTTTGCACCAGGACATGCCTGATCACATTTAGAACTGTGCTAAAAATATGTTGAGAGGAGGGAAGTAAATGGAGCAGGATGTTGTTACCCTGGAGAACTTCCATTGTGTTGCATCCTGATAGGCTTTCACTGCCAAGTACACAACAGCATCCAGATACCCAAGCATGGTTCAGGAGAAAAGGGTTACAGTGGAAGACATCAGGCTGGTGACCTGTCACTAGTGGGGTTCCTCAGGGCTCCATCCTCAGCCCTGTGCTCTTCAAAATCTTCATAAAAGATTTGGATGCAGGGCTGGAAGGGACACTGAGCAAGTTCACAGATGATATAAAATTGGGAGGAGCTGTTGACTCCTTTGAGGGCAGAGAGGCCCAGCAGAAGCACCTTGACAAATCAGAGGACTGGGCAGTCACCAACCATATGAAGTTCAATGAGGGAAAGTCCTGGATTTTGCACCTGGGATGAGGCAACCCTGGATGCATGGACAGACTGGGGAATGAGATGCTGGAAAGCAGCACCATGGAAAGGGACCTGGGGATCCTGGTTGATGGCAAGTGGAACAGTCAGCAGTGCCCTGGCAGCCCTGAGGGCCAGTGGTGTCCTGGGGGACATCGGGCACAACATCGCCAGCTGGGAAAGGGAGGGGATTGTCCTGCTCTGCTCTTCTCTGCACTGGGGTGGCCTCATCTTGAGTGCTGGGGGCAGTTTTGGGTGCCACAAAGTAAGAAAGATATAAAGCTATTAGAGAGTGTCCAAAGGAGGGCCATGAAGATGGTGAAGGGTCTTGAGGCGGAGCCATATGAGGAGCAGCGGAGGTCACTTGGTCTGTTCAGCCTAGGGAAGACAAGACTGTGAGGAAAGCTCATTGCAGTCTTGTAAGGAGAGGAGGAGGGGCAGGCACTGATCTCTCTGTGGTGACCAGTGACAAGACCCAAGGGAATGGCCAGAAGCTGTGTCAGGGGAGGCTTAATTTAGATATTATAATAAGATTCTTCATCTAGTGGAGGGTTGGACCCTGGAACAGGGTCCCCAGGGAAGTGGTCACAGCACCAAGCCTGACAGAGTTTGGACAATGTTCTTGGGCGCGTGGTTTGACTCCTGGTGACAGTGCTGTGCAGAGCCAGTAGTTGGACTCAGCATCCTTGTGGGGCCCTTCCAATTCAGCTTATTCTATGATTCAGTGATGTTGTGAAGGAAACTAATCACTTGCAATGGAAAAGACCAGAAATGTCAAAGAAAGGTCATGGTCCATATGGATGCAAAACAGTGATTGTGGAGGATCTGTCTTATGCCTTTCATAAACATTTCCTATAACTAACTCCTGGGAAAAGAAATGCTCCTTAAATACAGGAAAAGGTGTTAGATGGCAGTTTACCTGTAAGTGAGAGGAGTTTGCTTATTTTAAATGTGAGTTGGCTCTGCATACAAATATGTTTGAGGGAGGACGAGGAGTGACAAGATCATAGCAGACTAACCCTAATCATTGACACTTTCACTGGCAGAGGAATTTAAATGACTGAATTAATCTAAATCTCTAAAGCAAACTGTGGCTAGTAGGTGGTCAGCACCTATTAATATTAAATGATGAAATATTACATTATCCAGAACTTACCCTGACTGTATAAATGCTGTGAGACTTCTTCAGTCTTAGTGCCCCTTTCTGAGGATATCAGTTAAACAATTCAGTGTGGACATCAAAGTTGTATGAAACCAGAATTATACTATCACCTGCAGAAAACATGGGGATCTATGAGAACACTGCATCTAGAATCTGATTCCTTGAGGCAAATTAATAATATCCTTAACTGTGTTGAATGTCCTGGTCCCCCTGCCCAGGATAAAATGTCAGGATTTTATTTACTGTAGGCTTTTGGTATTGATTTATTTTGTCCAGAACAATTTCTGACATCTCAGTTAAGTGGAAAAGGTGGCTTACAGTTTCTGTTCCTTGTCAGAACACTTATTTTTAGAATATGATGGAAAGTGATATTGCTGATGTGCTGGTGTATGCACTACAGTTTCCACCATGACCTCTGACCTTATGAGTGTAGCAATTATATGAGAAACAATATCTGCAGTAAAAACAACACAGACAGAAAAATATAAGCCTCAAATGGTAATGAATGGGACAATAAAGTGAGTGGATTGAAAATTATCATATAGTCTTGCTTGTCATCTTAACAGTCCTGTATTCACATAGTCTAACCTGCTTAATAATGGAAGAATAAACTGGAGAAAAGCAACACAAGAATCACATAATTGCACCAGTTGGCAACATATTGTCAAAATTTCTATTTTAGTAATTAATTTATGATTTAAAAAATACACCCCCTACATCTTTTATTTTCAGCATTAGAGGAATTTTATGTCAATTTAACACAGTCTAGATATAATTAAACTTCACATTTATTAGATGTCTTTGCTACTCATTCTCATTCATAATCGAGTTGAACTGAACCAAAAAGATTGGAAAATACTTTTACTTCTCCATTTTGGTGATACTTCCTAGTAGTAACAGCAAATAAAACAGTCAAATGCCAGAAGAGAGACCTGGAAACCATCAAAAGAATCTAGAGGGGAAAAAATAACAGTGGAACAGGAACGTTTGAAAGAGAGGGTTTCCCTGGCACACACAGCTTCTCAATGACTCCCAACATTGTTTCACTCTCCTAAAGGCACAGAGCCCAGCGTCTGTGGCAGACTTTTGTAGAAATACTGACTCCCACCATGCCAAGGAGAAAGAAAGAAAGAAGGGGGAAAAAAGACTATGCTGATGGCTTTTGCATTATAGGCCACGTTGGAAATTTTAATTATTGAAATGAAATATTGAAGGACATATGGAAAGGCTTAGGAAAATGAAAATGAAGATGAGAAGAAACAGTCTTGAAGAGTTAATCATTCTGGCAACACATATATATACATACAACTCTTATTGTTGCCAACAGAAAATGACCGGGGAGTCAGCAACTCAAGTGGAGGATGAAGAATGGAAAGAGAGAAGAAAAGAAAGCTTAAAATTATGCTATTGGAATGAATACAAATATGTGGTTTAAAAGCCTGTTTGGGAGAGGAACAAAAAGACTTAGCATAGGATGCTCTTGGTGTGAAGAGAAAGACACTTCCACACTAGAATTGAGCAACAAAATCTTGCAGGAAGTAAGTGAAACAAGTTCAGATGCCAGACTTTTTCTTTCTTCCATTCCTATTCCTAAGGTAAGAGGAAATCCCTAATAATTAGCATGCAAGAGCCGTGGCTCACTGTGCTCAGGGAACTGTACAAAACTGAGACACATACATGAGAGGAGGCAGCATGACAGAATACAAGCCAAAGAATATAGTCAAAAGCAAAATGCATGGTAAAACGCTTCAGTGAATGAACCTCTAGGTTTTTTTTAATTACTTTACACTCATAAGGATAGACTTTGAGGTTAAGCAGAGACCTGAACAAGGGCTGATATGCAAGCTACGCAATCCGAGATCCAGAGATATTGTGATTCAGTGTTACTGAGATATTGGGACACTGAGTCATGCTTCAGCCCAGCTGAACAATCCCTTGCTTGTGTGAGCCCTAGGTTAAACATTTCAATTTCATTCTGCAGTCATCCAGTTATTCACTCAGGCAACTGCACTCAAGCAGCTGAATTGACTAAAATCAAAAAGTATCAGCCATTTACTTTTGATCTGCTCTGAAAAATAACAGTACAGACGGTTAAAAATCCTCATATCCAGGGCTAAAAGCTGAATAATCTGGATGTATATTTTGTCTCATGTTCCCTTGCAACAGACCAGTGTATTTTGCCTTTAAAGATTGTTGAAAAAGGATTTCAAGTCATTCAATATCCAAAGAAGTTTATCTGCATCTCCACTCTGAGATCTCATGAGACAAAAAAACTTGTATGAATATTTTCTGATATATGTTTTGTCTGATGAGTTCTTAGACATCCAAATATGGAACAAATATGGAAATGTCCTTCATGTTAGTCTAATTTCCCTCCTCATGAGCTATAATTTCATATTCCCATATTGGTATTGATGATGTGGATATGCTTCTGAAAATGGATTCCTGGACCTTAGTGGGAGACGATAAGGCAGAAAGAAATGTGTCAGGTTCTCAGTAGATGAAAAAGAGTGAAATTTGCTTCTTTTAGTCAATTATGTGGCTCAGATAATGTAAAAGTAACACAGGGACTGAGATCAGAGCTGAGGTCTGAGGCTCAGATTCAGATGTCCATCTGTATTTAGGTGATTCATTGACCAGCACAGTTATATAATTTCCCCAGGCAAGATGTCTAGGCAATCAGCCAGTATAGCCAAAAGTCTTAAAATCTAGACTACTGATTAACTATTCATTTGCAGCTATTTAACTTGAGAGTGATCTTGGACATGACTCCAGAATGAAGTTTAATTTTAAGCATGCAGAGCTGTAGTGAGATGTCTAACTGTTCTTTTCCCAAACCTTGTAGACGAGCCGAAAATATACTGTTCCCTGTGGAAGGGGTTGCTATGCTATTGTATTCTGTTCAGCTCCATCTTGTTCTGTGATTATTACCTTAATACCTGAAAGCACCCAGCTGCTCTATATGACAGCCATACCCATAATTTCTCTTGTCTTCCCAAGGGAAGAAGAACAGACAAGGTTATTTTGGTTTTGGGATGTGCATTTATAGTAAACACAGAGGATGGAGGGAGAAGGAGGCTATTGAAAGCAGTTTTTAAAAGCCCTATGTTCCCCAGGGAGTATATTCCAACCTCTGAGAAAATCTTTTGTCTTGGAAAAGTGTATTTTACTGTGGCTTTTGCTCTTTCAAAAGAATGAAAATCTACATCTTCTAATTTTAGTGACTTTTAGTATGCCTTGGACCTCTTGAATGCTTAAAAGACAGCAATGTGCACTTTGAACTTGATTCAGTACCTTCTTTGAAGCCAGTAAAAACAAGAGAGGATGCAACTGATTGCATCCTGCCTCTGAGTCTTGAGAAATGCACATTGCATTCTGTACTCCTTAGCATTTCTGATAGTGACACAGCTTCGTTCCCAGATCTGTCTTGCTTTTGCTAAGATGAAGAATCACAAAGAAAGCTGGAAATGAAGTCATAATTTATAAAACTGCAGATGATAAAAAGTATTAATTGCATAAACAAAGAGTCTTTCTGAACACAAAAAGCACTACAAAATACATCTGAATATGAGTTTTTCACCAAACAAAGCTATAATGGTGGCTACATACTCCTTCTGCAGGACTTCACATACTCCCCTCTGAAGACCTGAAACAAGTCAAAACACGACTGTTGACAGCAAGTGTCTGGAATCCAGCTTCCTTCACTTGCTCACTGTCTCCCTCCAAATCCCATAACTTCAGTGGGCCTGGCTGCAATCTGTCCTGTGCCAATGACAAAAATAATGAAAATAGTAAATATGGTTCAATTCCTCTCTACAGGCGCTACAAGCTGCCATGAGTTCAGTCTCTGAAGAGCATGTGTTCCCTGTACCATGCTGGGAATACAATACTCACCCTGTTCATGCAGACAATTGTTGTGGATAAACAAGGTTTAAAGACTTATGGACAAAACATGATGTCCGTCAACAACCCAGTTCTAGAAAACATTAAAAAAACTCTCAAAGACTTTCTTGTGAGACCCTATAAGCCAGCTTCCTACAGAAACCTTCCACAAGTATAGCAAGTATATAAACAAAACAAAAAGTACCCTAGAATTCACATATTTAGTTCATGCTGCTTAATACTTGGCTAAAAATTTACTCTTCTTTTTTTTCTCTGACCTCATAATGTGTTAAATGCTTTCTTCTATGCAACTAGCTGACTGAAGTATTTGCATATAGAAAACTTTCCTAAATCAAATGGGTTTAAAAGTATAAACTGGAAGTTCTCGACAAATTTCATCAAGTTTAAACCCTAGTATTTGTTGTTTTACCGAAATATTTGCACCATAAATTAACACTTAAAAGTTTGAACATCTGCAAAAACAAACTGAACATTGTTTTTAGATTTTCTTCTGAATGATTCTTTGATTAGCTCTCCAGTGAAGAACCTCGCTGGGAGTATAAGTAGGTATCTTTCTCTTTCCATAAAGCTCTTTATGTTTGGTTATTTACTTCTGCAGCTGTTCATGTTAAGAACTGCAAAGATTCACAGGGATCTGTGAGTATATGGTAGGTAATAAATCTGCCAAAGATTATCAAGGTTTGTGTATTTTAACATATTGTGATGTGACCTTAATCTCTTAAGTCTTAAGAAAAAGAAATTCTGTCTCTTTATAAAAGATCAATTATGTACATGAAGATAATGCTGTTTGCGATTTAATTCTTATGTCAAACCATATTTTTGCTGATGAATTCTTGGCATGGACTACTGAAAGGTCAAACAGGAGATATATCTTTGCATTTTACTATCAGACAAAACCAGAAATTTTCAATGTTGCAGAACTGCCTCCTGAGATTCCTTTTCAAGCTGAAGTTTTAAAATGGCTAACAATTTTAAGATGATCACTAACACATGTAAATCAAAAGTATAACTTGCAAAATTAATAACACTTCTCACAAGCAAAAATAATTGTATTTGTTTGCATTATTGAAAGGATAGTCAGATATGCATTATTTTGTTCTTTTCTGATCCTAGGCTTAGTGTAATAGTAGAGGTTTTACTGCCTTCATGTTTTACAAAATAGTGGCTATAAGCCTTAAATCCCTGCATAGCACTAAAGAACAGGGAAAACAATCCTTCAGGAGATGAAAAAGAAATGAGACAAATTCTCCATGGCTCCATATAATGTCTTTCAAAGTTTAAAGGGCAGTTGGTCCAAGATTAACCTTTAGAACGTCGCTTCACACTCCTTCATCTTCCCTGTAAATTCTGACTGTATCATGGCTTTCGTCATGGTAGTTAATCTGCAGAAAAATACTTAGAAATTCACATTAATTGTACTAGAAATATGTTGTTCTGCTGTTCCATATTATGAGATACTGATTCTTCTCTTTGTATGAACTAGCTCGTTTCCAAGTACACGGTCAAATCTAATCTGTGTCGTATCACGTGACAGAAACACCATAGATGTCTCATGGGACATGACAAAATGACTCTGTCAATTGGGGTTTTTTCTCCTCTCTGTGAAGGAAATGAATATTGGAACTTGCATCTCTGCATCTCCCTTTTTCCCAATCTTTTATTTGCATCTCATGATTTTAAGTCAATAACTGTTACTTTCATTTTTAAACATTTACAAATGTACATTTATTTTGGTGGTATTTTTGTGCACTATTGAGCATTATCCCACATCTTATTGGAAATATGATAAATACTTATTTAAAAATTACTTCTATCTCTATTAGCTTATTAATAATGTATATCAAATATATCCTGTCCTTGAAATCTACTGAATTTGTTATGTTGTGTCTTTAATTAAGCTAAGAAATTCAAATGCAAACAGATATTTCTCCTTTATTTATGGTTCACTTTTGAAAAAAGGAAAAGTATTTCCGAGTAATGTGCAGGGCAAAAAGGAAAGCTTCTTATTTCTGCTATGGCTTTGCTGGTACTCAGCCACTGTTGCTACAAAGACACCATAAGAGTTTGATATCAAATTATCATTGCATTTTTTCATATAATATTTCAAGCATGAACTGTATTCATTTCAAGGATAGAGGGTTTGTACTTAAAATTCACAATTTCAATATAAACAAGTCTTTTGCTTCAGTCATGAATTGCATCAGATCTACATGCTTCCAAGGATGGAGTTGAACCATTTTGTTCCCTTTCTTTTTATTTTTATCCTGCAGGCTTCCCTATTGCTCAAACACCTCCAGTTTCTTACCTCTAATTAGTGCTGAGGATGACTTTTGAGTCAAAACTGACTGTATTTCTCTCTTTTGTTTTGGTAGGACTATTCAGATCAAAACACTTGCTCTTCATTTCACCAAGAAGTTTGAAGTTATAAGGGAGACAATGTTATCAGGAAGGCAGGCCTAAGGTAAAGACTCATAATTAGGCACACCCATCTTGCATCTGATGACATGCAACTTACATTTAGAAATCAGTAAGCATATGGGATCTTACTCACCCTCAAGACTATTCCTCAGGTTAATACTTTGACTAAATGGCCTCTATATGTTAATCAAGTACTTTTTTTTTCTCTTTTATTCTCTGAAGATGGATGAAATAAAGATAAAAAAGAAATATTCTCATACCACTGTTTAGATCCCACAAAGCTACCCTTGAAACAGACCTTGTAGATGTATATGTCTCTTCATATATCACCTCTGTGCATCTCTGTATTTTATTTCTGAAATTCAAAAGAATACCATACCCTTTAACACTAAATATTTCTTGTGTTGTGTATCTGGTTGAACATTTTTCTGTTGAACTCTCAGTGAACTACTTCACTGAAGCTGCCCAAAGCTGAACAGAACTCAGAACTGAGTGCACCTTTGCAGATCTTCTGCCTAATGGGATGGAAATAAAAATCAAAGACTATTCCACTGTTTGCAAATAAGTGAAGGTTCATATGAAGAGAGTTCATTGCACCTGTTGCAGGTAGAATGAAAGAGATCTCTCAGGAGAGACTAGAAAAAGACCCAGAGGAATATTTAATGTTAAGAGTTAAAGGACTTAGGTGATGCTCTGCTCCACAGAAATACAGACAGTGAAATGGACATGGTCCTCAAGTGAGTTTCTGAGTCTTAATCAGGTGTGTGAATCAATGGCACTCTATATCTGAGGCAAACAAGCAATATAAGCAAATAAGGTACCACTAATGTTTATAATAGTCAGCCTAAAGGCAGTCCTAATGCAGACAAACAAATGTTTGAGGAATAAGTTCTAAAGGCATTTGCCTCAGGAGTACTCTGACTTACCATTATGAAGTTGAAATTTAGAATTTGAGGCACTTATTTCATATAGACGAAAGGCATTATTTCATACTAAAATGGCAATAGCCATCTTCTGATTCATAAAAGTAGTGAAAGTCCTTTTCCAAGGAGTGGGAGATCATATTTTCACAACTCCTTTGTCCACCAAAAGACTAAAGGGAGTCTTCAGCATTCCTGTCTTGAAGCTGTGCCTTACTTGCCACCGGGGAATTAGGAACTGTCTCTAGCTGATTTTAAAGAAAAGTAAACTTTGGTTAACTTTTACAGCTTGAGAGATCATTTCACTGTTTGTGAAAAGTGTGGCTGGATTGTTTCTATCAGTGAATGATAAGCAAATCTGCCATTGCATAATCTGCAAGGAAATGTGTCAATTGGGTAACATGAAGGCTTCTGCACAACGCTCAGCCTCTAAGCTGCTGCTACAGCTACTAATCCTAATGCCTTTGCAGTTTCTTTAGTGAAGTAAAAGAGCATCAGAAAACAGACAAAAATAATGCAATTTAAGATCTCTATAAAATATTTGCTCTTTGTTCACTGGAAGCCAAAGTTTCTCATTGTTCATTGCTAAGAAGTGGGGCTTTTTCATGTATAATACTTTTCTCATGCTAGCTTCAGCACTAGAGGTGTCTGCAACTTATCGCTCAAGCTCATATTTGTGTGAATATCCAGAAGAAATTTCAGAGAACCTCTTGGACAGCCTGCAGCCAATTGATTCTGTTTCAAAACAGTTGATGTGTGTTACAGATATCTATTTCAGACTAGGAGCTTAATCTTGACTTTTCACAACCTCTTGTAAATCAGAAAGAATGCTGTTGTGACATTTAATGCATCTAGCTATTGTGCTATTGTCATATTTTTACTTAACATTTGTAATCCAGTAGTCCTAGAGGCACTGTGAGATCTGAATTGCACTAAACTAAACATTCTGAAAACAAAATTATGGTCTCTACTGAAACATCATGTAGTTAGAATACTTGTCTCCCAGGAGACACTGGAAAACTAAGCTGAGTGAACTCAATGTGTGAAATTAAACCATGTTTGCTAAAATATACCAAGCCCTGCAGGTTCCCCCTTAGAAAAAAGTCTGCTTCTGCTCACTACCATTTAAATCATGGAGGAGTTAAGTGCAATATTTTTGGATGTTCCTTTTAGAGTATCCAGATGAATGCAGGTGAATGCAATTCAGCTAGAATCCCACTAAAAGATAAAGCAAGTTACTGTTTGGGTTATGAGACTGCAAAACCTGAACTTGGAAAGATAAATGGGAAGACTATAACAAGATGTAAACAATTAAAAACAGAACCTCCTGCCTTCAGTATGTTGACTCCCCTGCTTATTTTCTGGATGGGATCTTTGCATGTGAATAACAACTTTGGGATAATCTGGTATGGCTTTACTGACAGAGTCAAGATGTGTGAGAGCCCCTTCCTAGCAGCCCCAGCAGGACAACCTGCTGAGAGCTGCTGATCTTCCATGGGTCCCAACCAAACAGCCTGAGGGCATGCTCAGAGCATGTGAGCCCTCTCCATGTGGTTAGAATAAGCCAGACATATACAAAGTGCAGGTGATTAATGCTATGCTCAATATGCAGTTCACATAAAAGAAGTCCAGTGCATCCCAAAGGTGTAAGACTCTCAGAGCTGCAGAGTCTCATTTTCTTCCCAGATATACTGAATGAAGTAGGGAAACCACATTAGAGTGAATGTGGTTATAGCTTGGTGTAGAATCCCGGGCTGCATCCAAAGCAGCATGGCCAGCAGGGTAAGGGAGGGGATTCTGCACCTCTGCTCTGCTCTCAGGATGCTCCACCTGGAGCACTGCATCCAGTTCTGGAGACACTAAGCTAAGAAAGACATGGAACTGTTGGAGCAAGTCCAGAGGGGTTGATAAGAGGTCTGAAGCACCTCCTCTGGGAAGATGGGCTGAAGATGTTGGAGCTGGAGAAGAGAAATTTATGTGGCGACTTCATAACAACTTTCCGGTATCTGAAGGAGGCCCGCAGGGAAGCCAGTGACAGACTTTGTTAGAAATTGTAGTGATAGGACAAGGAGTAACGAGTAAAAATTGAAAGGGGGGAAATTTAGGTTAGATATATGGAATAAATTCTTTCTGTGAAGGTGGTGAAGCACAGGTTGCCCAAAGAGACTGTGGACATCTCAACCCTGTCAATGTTCAAACCCTGGGACCAGATGATCTTTATGGTCCCCTCCAATCCCTTAACATTCTATGGGTCTATTGGCTGTGTTGTGTCTATTCCTGCTAAAAGTCTTTATAAGATCTACCTTGTTCTAAGCTATCAAAACAGTCCTCCAAGTATCCTTACAGAGTCCTCTGCATATTTTCAAATATTCAAAGATGTCGTTCACACAGATGATAGTAGGACTACCAGCTGTTTAGATTTGTATGCCAAGTTGTGAGTATATTTGCCATGGGTTGATAGATAGATAGATAGATAGATTTAGAATTGAAATGGTAGTCAGGTAAGTGGGGTGCTTGAAAATATTACTTTTATGAGAAACTATGAGAAGCCTGCATTAAAAGGTGGTCCAGAATAATAAAAGGCATTATCAGATATGATACAATGAAGAGAAACAGAGCCTAATGAGGTACATGAAGAATTCAGTGGAAGTCTTTTGGTTAATTTCAGTGTGATGTGGAACAATTCCAAAATAAACCACAGATAATTATGCCTATATTTATTTCTTATGGGGAAAAAAAATCAAACAAAAAAACAAAACAACCAACCTTTAGCAAAGAGGAAGAACAGGAGAAATCAAAGCTGCAGGAAATCTCATAAAGGCACTGGAAATGTGTTCAGAAAAATCTTATCACTAAGTAACCATGTAGCACTGCATAAATACATCTCCTGGTATTTGTTGGATCTGGGGATGTATTGTACTTTGCATGTGTACTGCAAAGTCTCTTCTGAAACAGCCAAAGTTCTTCCCATCTGCAATCTATGAACTTTTCCCAGCTTTCATATCCCAGTTCATAGAAGACCAAGACAGTAATACTTATTATTATTATCCTGAAGTTAACATTAGACCACAGAGCTGCCTCATGGCCTTAAAAACCTAGTCAAATACATTCAAAAAAACAAGATAGCAAATGACAGTTACTCAATTAGATAACACTAAGTTAGATACTGCTATGGACTGAGATTACTCTGCCTGGATAACCCAGGATAATCAGGCTGGAGCATGATTTTTTAGGTTTCTTAAAACTTAAGGCATGGTCAAAGACACTAAATACATATGCATGCGCAATATGTATACCTTGACACATGTACAAGGGCTTATCCTCACTTAATTGATATCTGTAGGATGAGTTTCTCTCATGGTTTAAATAGACTTCTCCTATTTTATGTCTAATAAACCATCTTCCTCATCTTCCTCTTCTTCCTCATCTTCCCCATCCTGTGATTTTTTCTGTTGTACCTAATTACCAAAGGGAAATATTGATTCTGAACGCCTCAAAAAATAAGAATGGCATGGAAAAGGAGATTTTGTAAAACACAAGAGTAATGTTCTAACTGGAGATACTTTTCAAGAGAAAAGATGTTGACAGCTTTAACTTCTATTAATGGAAAGAAATCAAATCCTTGTCAGTGTGGTATGAAATCATGTGCATGTTTCTGTTTCAGTGACTGAGATTTTTGAAATCTTGTGTTTGGAAGAAGCGAAGGCGGTGAGGAAGATTCTACATATTTCCATGAGACAAAGCTAATATCTAGTCTTCATATAAACACTCACTTCATTTGTTTATTTGTCTGACATGTCTCTCCAACAATAACCTGGGGTCTAAATGAATTTTTATAGTCTCAAAGCAAGAGTTTCTTGTATAGATCAAAGATTAAATGTACTCTTACATCAGTTTCAGCACTCTGTAATTTTATATCTTATATTACGTGCATTATGGAAACCTAATTTCAAAATAAAGACCAACACTTTACCACTGGTAGTAAGTATTTATGGGAAAGCATACGTGCACTGTGGTGTGAGGCATCTGCCAAAGCAAAGTGGAAAAATCACAGTCCATCTGACTAAGCAAAATGCTGGGTTTTCTACCAAATCCACAATCATGTATTGAAACAGTTCACAACTTCAGCTCAACACACTTCAAACACTCCTTCTTTTTGAGTATGATGAACTCATAGGCTAAAGGAAAAAGTGTTAAATTAAAAAAATAAAAAAAAATTGCTTAGTAGACAAAGTGCTTCTCTTTTATAAATGGAGAGCAAGAAAGGAGTAGAACCAGATGCATGAAAATTATTAACAAAAACGCAGAGAGTGTCAGCCAGCTAGTGAATTACTTATAGCTTATATAATTGAACCTATGGCCCAATAAGAATTGTACAATCAGAGGACATTTTTATATGCATGAATAGAACTTTCTATCTGTCGTAACTTTTTTAGAGAAATTAAATAGTTAGTCAAAATATCCCTCATCAGAGTGATTCCTGGCTAAAGTTTGCACCGCCCACGAAAACAATTTGGCTCTTATCTACCAAAGTGACAGAACTGTAAGGGCTTTGCAGTGCAAAAAGAAAGGCCATGACAGTTGACTTTCTTTGTCTTTGAACTTCCTTGTGGCTGAAGTATACAGTGTATGTGTGTGTGTGTGTGTGTATATATATATATATATATATATGTGTGTGTGTGAAATTCCATTCCTAAACTGATTACATGCCTGCATGACCAGAGTCATAGGATCAGAGACTAGATGAATTTAAAATTAAAATCATGATTTGAACATATATACTCTTAGTGCATACAGAGGAAAAAAAAGTCAATTCAGGGATCAGTTTATAAATGAAACCCCTTAAATATCTCATAAAATTCTGTGGGAAAAGCACTAAAACTTTGGTCATTGTAAAATGGTTTTGGTTCTACATCGTTTGCACAGCACACGTGTCTTTCTGTTTAAGCATGAGATGATCTCCCCAGTGAAGTTAAAAACAGTCACAATCTACAGGCATTGCCTGGTTAAGGACCAAAACTGCTGGGAATCAGTTCCTCTGAGAAACTCTTACAAATTCCAGTCAAAATGCTGGAAAACTGATGCTTCAATTCAGATGAGTTGATATGTCATGAACCCTGCTGAAGAGTCTGTCAGTTTTGGACTGTAATAGAAATGAGCACAAGGGAAATTTTATCCAGAGCTGTGGGGCTTTTCTCACTTTCTATATATTCTGTCATTTGACTCATTCTAAAGGCTATCTGTTGATTGACATACACAGATGTACTCCTCTCCTCCATGTTTTCACTTATCTTGTTCCAAGCTGCAATAATCATCCTTTTTGTCCTGCAAAAATTGGGTTTCTCCTCACACTACAATAAAAGCAAAACAAAGAGTAAAAGTCATCTGGCTTCTTTCTTTTTCAAAGTCTTGAAAAAATGACACATAAAAGGTAGAATGGTATATGCCATTCTACACTTCAAACTCTGCATCGCTCCAATAGGGTGAGTTTTCACCTTGGACTTCCATTTACATAACAAACCTTTCTAACTTAAAATATTTTCTTTTGCAGCTGATGTCTGTGCTTATGCCAGCCTTAAAAACTATGCATGTCATTAGTCACTTAAGCATTCAGTTTATAACTAGTTTGTAATTTTAGGGGTAAATGGTTGCTACTAAGATACCATTGCTTAATTCATGCCTTGATGGCACTTTTTTTTTCATCCTCTTGTAACTGTAGATTCTGCAAAAGCCAAAATTTCTCAAAGAATTCCTACTTATATTGTATCTTTTCTAGAAGACACAAGCAGCATGTATTGCTAGCAGACAGTAACGCATCCTTTGTCTAGTTCATTAACATGAAATGAAGATTATCTCTCTAAATTACGGTGATTGATGTTTGTTACAACTTCTTTAAGCACAGCCAAGATGTTTATGGCATTTTTACAATTTTTTAGTAACTTGACTAAGATGTGTTTTGCATTTAAAAAGTCTTTAAAAGCTGCAGTGTTTCATCATTTCACATTTTTTTCATGTTACGTAGAGCTACTAGGATAAATGTTCCATGTTGCAAACAGGGATTTGGCCATGTGTTCCTCGTTATCTTCAATGAGATTCAGATGCCACCTTGACTTTGAATATTTATATATATGTGTACACCTACTGCTGTGTTTCACTGGAGCTGCTACTCTCTAAGGATCAAGAATACTTATTTCTACCTGGAAATCTGCTAGCACTTCCTGAATTTTCTGAAGAACATGAGGCAAATTTTGATCCACCAGTGATTTCACTGTATGTGTCCTTCTTATTCACTCTTCATGAGTACTTCTCTAAGGAAGTTTATTCTGAGCATTTTGGGAATCAATGCTCATTTTTCAAGCAAACAGCTTGCTAGACTAATAGTAGTCACTCACATGTATTAATAGTTATGCTCTTTCAAAAAAAGACATATACAAACACTGCTATGTGAACCAGGAGATTAATCAAGCACCATGAACAGAGAATGGTGGGTTTTCATGCAAAGTCATTATCAAGGAACTTGTGGAGAAGTTTCTTTGCTGCCTGTGAAATTATGCAGCAGAATAATTATGAACATGAAGACTAATTTTGCCCAAACTGAAAGCAGAACAAGCTGCCTTCTGCTACCTCTTCCAAGAAAGCTGACAGGTGAAGTGCAGAACGTGCTGAGAGATAATTGTGTTAAATCTTTCTGCATTTGCTCAGCAACATCAGTCAGAGTTCTTCATTAAAGTGGCTTTGTACTATTCAGTGGATGGAAAGGTGATTCAAGAATAAAAACCACTGCATTTTATCATCACTGGTAGTCAATAAAAATTGACCTCTGAAACTGACGTCAAGTACCTCAAGTCTATATAACCAGAGATGGGCCCAAAAAATCTACCTTGACTAATTTGATGAAAATTGACTTAATTTTTTAAAATTGCTTAGGTTTCAATTGTACTACAACAAAGTCAACATGAATCATAAGTACTTGGAACATGTAAACATCAGAAAACTTTCACTGAGATGTGATGGTGTTCTACAGAGTGGAACTACATACTCCCTGCTTTTCTTTTGAAATGACTGCACTTGGTGACACTGACACTGTTTGGTATCCAAAAACATCGTTGTTTCAATTTTAACAAAACAAAACTAAAAAATTCCAAACAACTTCCCATTCCCTAAATTTAAGCAGGAAGTACAGAATACAGAAATACAGAAATATATACAGAAAGTTCAGTGCTTCCAGTACAAGAAATTAAATTATTGAAGAGAGACTGTCTCTTACTTTATAACAGTACCTTTGTAAGGTAGGCCCTTTCCTTTCCATTTCCCAAGAGTCTACCTTCCTTGTTATGAGTAAGGCTCACCTATAAGCCTGTTCTCAGCTCTCAGAGTATCTTACACCCCTCCAGGACACTCACTCTGAGCCTTCCAGCAGCAGCCAGGCCAAGGCTCATGAGCAGCTCTCCCCTCAGCTGCTCACTTTCATGGCTCCTGAGCTGTATGTATATCCCATACAGAGTGTTTACACAGCAAACTGAAAAAAAACACACTGAACAGTTTTGCTGTCTATGATAAGGTGACTAAATATTTACTCAAGAGCTTAACATCCAAAAAGAGCCTGCTTTAAGAATAAAAAAATCCAAAGAAATTGACAAAAACCCACATTGTGCTTCTAATTTTTCTTGCTCGAGCAGAATAACAGAATTGTTAAGGATGGAAAATCTAAGATCGTCCAGTCCAACCATAAACCCAGAAGCACCAAACCACATCCCCAAGTGCCACATCCACATGACTTTTTTATCCCTCCATGGATGGAGGGATGGACTTCACCACTTCCCTGGGCAGCCTTTTTTAATGCCTGACCACCCTTCAGGGAAGAAAGTTTTCCTGATATCCAAGCTAAACCTCCATTGGCACAACTTGAAGCCATTTCCAGTCATCCTGTCACTTGTAACCTGGGAGAAGAGACTGATTCCTTCCTCACTGCACCCTCCTTTCAAGAAGCTGTTAGAGGAATAAGGTGAGTCTCCTTTCCTCCAGGCTAAACAACCCCAGCTCCTTCAGCTTCTCCTCACAGGACTTGTGCTCCAGACCCTTCACCAGCTTCATTGCCCTTCTCTGGACTCACTCCAGCACCTCAATGTCTTTCTTGTAGTGGGGCCCAGAACCAAACATAGCATTTGAGGTGCGGACTCACCAGTGCCAAGGACAGAGGGACAGTGAAAGGACATGGCACTGTAATGCTGTCAGTAATGTGTTTTGCCCTTGAAGTTCCTTCAGCAATGCTCACAGAGTATGCTGGGCAATGATGAATTACATATTTTAGTATGGGGAAGCCAAGGTACTCCCTTGCCCCTCAGGTGAAACCACAACCTTTTCCTGTTTATTTGAGGAATTTGCCTTCGCTGGCTGAATTTCTCTCCCTCCTCCTTGTCTCAGATATGCAAACTACCATGTGTATCTACAACATAATCCAGACATGGTATTTGGTTTTCATTTGTGTTTTTCCCATCCTGTTTTCTGCAGCAGAACCATCTATGGCTGCATCTACTACACAGTCTTGCATCAATCACACAAACATTTAGATTATTTTCTACATTGACTAAATACTAAGTGAGGAAGGGAAACAATCTCCCTGTAATACTGACAGCAGACACCACGTTCTTGAGAAAGCTCAAGCTTTAAAAGGAATTTTTCTTCACACAAACCCAGACATCTGTAATGAAGAAGGAATATTTGTTCCTTCTCTATTCAGTGCAAGTGCTGTCATTCACCACAAAGACACCCAGTGTTGCAGACAATTTAATTTTAAATGTTCCCAAGGGATTTTTCTTGAAAACTGTTATTTTTATTACTATATCCACATTTTCCTGTAGAGTGTGCTAGGCTTTATCCATAGACACTTGATCAGAGTCCTTACACCTTCAGACACTATTAAACCACCAACTGGCTGTTTCTGCCAATTTTCTCCTAATGTTTTGACACAATTTCCTTGTTTTTATATCTGTTCTTGAATTCAAACCCTAACCTTCTTGTTTAATCAGCATCATCTCATTTTTGGATGTTGATGCACCCTTAGTATTTTCTGTATGTCATCATGTCTATTCTCATCAGAGTAATGGATTATCACCTCAATAAAGTACGTTTATGGGAGTCTCTCAGGACTTTCTGCATCAAGGTACTAAACATTCAAATTATTCTTTTGTTCAGAAGATAGACATAGAGAAAATAAAAATGGCAACTAAAAATGCTAATTTCTAAATTTGGGTTTATTTGTTTGCATATTCCTGTTTCTATGCCATATTTCTCTCACTACAAACACATCACGATACGTTAAAATTTTCCTTTTTGTATATATCTAAATATTATCATTCTCTATTGAAAAAAATGTTTCTAGAAGATAAAATCTCAACCACAAAATTTCATCCACATCTAGAAATTAATATAGGGACTTGAAGAGTTTTTAAAGTGAGTTAAAAGTGTCATTGTATTCAATGTTATTTATTGTGTCTTTCAAGTTAATCAGTTAGTTTTCCTTCTAATGGCCTTTTTTATGTTTGTTTCGGTTTTTTAAATCTCTGTATACAGCCCAGTTACAATTTATTTATATTATTGATAACACAGTTTCAAATTTCAACTAACTACCCAAAGTATTTATTCTGCATGATAAGGTAAATAAGTATTATATTACTCTTCCATGGCATGATTTCTCTACAGAGACATTTTAAAATTATATTGGTGATTTTCCTCTATCTCATGATGCAATCCTACTATATTTTGTTTGATGTCTAGTATAGTCTCAGAACTACTTTTGATATTCCTCTTTTCCAGTTTCTCTTCTGCAGTTGTTCAGGGCTTCTAATTATGTCTTTGCATCTCTCAGCTTATACTTTACTAATGTTGTTCCCTATGAATTTGCTAACAGCTCTGGGACTTTGTAATCTTCTGTGTTGTCTGTTTTTTTGCAAACTGACATTGTATTGAAATTCACTATGAATTCACTAACATATTTGTACTTTTTCTTCCCAATCTTTCATGAGGTTGAAGGTTAAAACTATAACACACTGATGGAATTCTCAATATGTAACAAATCCCAGTGGGAGTAAGTTTTTGCTGATCATCATTACTTCTTTTGATCACTATGTTGACCTTCAGGTTATTTCTCATATCAATATTTTGGGATTTTGCCCTTAAATTAGTACTGTGAAAATATACCGTGCTCACATACACATGCAATGCTTATGAAATCACAATCATAGGCCAGGAAAGTGTGAGAACTGTGGTCTACTGGGTTGCAATTTGTGTTTTCTTTCCAACTTTCAAGTATCAAACATATAACACAAAATTCCAAAGTGTTGAAGAATTGGAGAGTACAAGAGTCAGGGAAAGAGAATCACAGAATATGCTGAGTTGGAAGGGACCCACAGGATAAAACAATAAAATTCCAGATGGGTTTACAGCAATGAGAAAGGGACTGGGTCAAAGACTGAACATCAGTTTCTCATAGATATGGAAGAATTTTTGGGCATCTGTGGGAACAGGGTTGATCTTGTTAGTTTACCTGAAAGTTGCATTTTCACTTTGTCAGTCAGATTTTCACTTCTGATCTTTGATTTTATCTTTAACTATTCTGTATTGTTTCATGTTGGGCTTCTCTCCGTAAGAAGTTATACTTCTCAGGAGTTAGAACACAATTAACCTTTTGTAAAATCTGTATCAGACCCTTTTTGATTTAATGAAGGTAGAAACATAATTAATCAATAAAGTACTGATTTAAGCAATCAGTTCAAGCAAGTTAAACAATGCTTGGTTACCTTGGGAAGATTGCTTTT
>WBNO01025591.1:0-12249 GCA_013400575.1 Peucedramus taeniatus
CTTTACTCTAATATTGAATATTATTATTATTAATATACCATTTAATATAATTAAGTATTATTATTAAATTTAACTTTGTAATTTAAATCCAAGTATAATCCAAGTTTGCTGTGAAGAAAGAATATAGTAATGACACAAGACAACACAAAAGTCCTATGTTTGTTTTTCTTGTGCTCTTTTCCCGACAAACTGCAATTTAATTTTAGTTCTCATCATAAAACCAAATGTGGTACTTGATGACTGTATGGTCTTAGCAGTTAGAAAAAGAGAGCCCAATAACAGTTGCTGAGCAGACAGCAATGGGAAGAACTTTCTGCAGCTTTTCCAAAATCCTCTGCAAAACTGGTAACCCTAAACTGAAAATTGTATAATGAAATATTGAACCAAGAAATTACTGTAATGAATTTTTAAGAACATTGGATCTATTAGAAATGAATAAATGACACTAAGGGCAAAATTGAGAAAACATGGTGAGAGTAGAAGAGAATTTTTCCAAAGCTTCCTTTCCGATCTCAGTAAAGTCACCTTGTTGGTTTTCTTCTGTGTTCTTCTATCTGGAAGCAAAATCTACACTCTTAACTTCCTCCCAAGAAAAAAAAATCCAAGAAACTTGATCCTCAATTTCTAGATGTGAAGAGCTACCTACAGAAAGCTTAGGCACTATATTGAAATCTTTTTTTGTTCCCTGCTGTGGGCCTTAAATTTATCTCTTCAGTTAGGGAAGTTTACTGCTAGTCCAATTAGATATAGAATTTCTAAATAATAGAAATAACATTTCTGTGGTGAAGGGGAAACTCAGAGCAATGGATATAGTACAGCCCAGAGGATAACAAAGCTGTCCTTTTGCATGTTTTTTTCCTATGTATGAAGAGAAAGGGAAAAAAAAAGCTACCATTGGAATTTGACTAGAGCCAAAGTATTTAAACTTCCCAGAAATCTTTCATAATTTATAGCACATGGACTGTGCAACACCAACATCATCTAAGTGTGAAGCACAGTTATGCAGTAGATAATTTTATCATCTTCTTCAGAAATAAAAATATGTTAGATAGAAGTAACAAATATCTTGAATCTCACCTTGCAAATAATTGCATTATATTTAATATGAAGATGTGTTGATTTTTCTGTGTTGATTTTACAAATTATTGTGGCTGCCATTGGAGAAATCAACATCTGGGAGGCCTTTCTAAATTGAATGCAGTATTTAATTACATATTACGTATTACATAGTTACTGTATTAATTGATTACAATAATTATTTAATTATGCATAGGTAATCATGGAATATTCTGTGATATCCAGACTACTTCCTTTAATCTCTGTATAGTCTGTCCTACTCTGCCAGTAACTGAAAGTTTATTGTGGTTATAGTTGTTGTCTGCAAGCCAGGAAATGAGAGAAACACACTCCTCGAAGGTTCATTTAAATGTCAGTAAATCCAACAATTTATAGCCCAGGATTTTTTGGACATGTTCTACTTGCTGAACAGTTCATGCACTTCAGTGAAACTGTGTAAAAGATAAATTATGAACTATGTCACAATCTTACGTTTTTTGAGACTGGAATATTATTTAATGAATAGAGTTCCATACAGTCTTCTCTATGGAACATTAAGCCACTGTGTTTCGTATATAACAGCTATTTAACTAAGAGAACAATTGAGTGATGATGAAAAATAATCTTAATTCTACAAATATCTGTGGTACAATCAATAGTGCATTTCTGCTGAGATAAAATTTTCTACAATTGTTATTACTAAGGAGTCTTTTAGGACTTCACTTTACAGTTGCATTACATGACAAACTCTGAGAAATACTACTGATGCAAATGGTATTCCCTTGCTATCAAGAATTCCTCTTTATTATTTAATTTAATGAATGAAGCAAAGAACTGAAGGAGCCATTGACGTTCTACTCCTGTATTTTCCTAAATGAGGCCCTCCTACTCCCCTTTCGTAAATGGTGACTTTAATTTTTCCTTTTCATCTTAATATCAAAGACTTTTTTTTGTATCCTAGGTAAAATCTTTAGACCTTAGGAAAGTATAAATGGATCTCCAGGTTCAAGATTTATACTGTGTCTCCATGCTTACATTGTTAGGGAGCCAAGTTTGCTTTTATGCCCATGATGTCTCATGCAAGAGTCAATTAGATCCTAACATTGTTTCACATAACAGATAGTGAGATCATGGCCCAGAAGTAGTTCTTGATGATTAAATGGAATTGTAAAACTTGACAATTTAATGCAATTGTTGAACTATTAAATATTGGCTTTTAAGATTAAAGTCCAGGATGTGAATGCTATCTGGTCAGTTCCACTAAAACAGTTCTTGTCATAACACATCTTTGCAAAGATGTAGGAGACTGGTTATATTTCATGGTGATTTTTAAGGCACTTCAGGGAAAAATCACAATGAGAAGAAGAAAAGTAATCGAAATATTATAGTCCTGGTGAAATATCTGTCCTCATCTCAACCACCACATTTTAAACAATCTTGACTTTGCACAAATACTTTTCTAAAATTCCCTTTTTGTCTCTGGTCATTCCTCTCAACTGAACTTTCTTTCCATACGCTTACATGATTGGAAATGTACTCTTCTGATTCACATAGACCGGTCTCACTAATTTAATTAAATAGACAGAAACAGACACAACCCCCCCACAAAACTCCAAAGCTGGAGTGATCTCTGTAGTACATTGTGACTTCCATGTTCTGTTTTACAAGCTTTTGCTGTAAAAAACTCATGACTAACACATTCTTTTAAAAAAAAAAAAGTCCTTTGTGTGTGCTTGGAAATATTTTGTTTTCCAGTGTACACGCAAAGAAATATTTTACAGATTGTGAATAGACTAATGTCACAATTATAAGATTTTAATCACCAATGTCTATTCCTTCCCTTGTCTCATCTAGAAAGCTGTGATGGCTGTTGAACTATTCTTATCATATAGATAACTGGAAAACCTCTGTGAATGTTAGCTTAGCTATCCACATTTTGACTGAAGAAAGTTTCTTTTTACAGGAGTAAAATCCTGGTGTAGAAATCTGTGCCCTGATTTTGGAGTGACTGTAAAATTTACATGGCCCTCAGATTTTTGTTTGCTTCCAAATCAGTCCAGATCTTCTTCGTTGCAGGTTGTTAATGAAAAACCCATATTATGTGTTATGGTCTTTCCCTCGCCTTATACAGAAATTCTTAAATGTCAAAACTTATATGCTGACAGTAATCTCCATATCTTATACCTCTGCAACAGAAATAGAGTCTGAGCAGTAACTAAAGAGTCTATTTGTGATTTGACTGAAATGAAAAGCTCAGGAAAAAAGCCACCAATTTTAGTAATTCCACACATCCCTTTTCTTGGGTTTGGGGAATATTTAAGTCTGTTAATATTGAGTGCTTATTTTAGCAGTTGGTGAAGTGAGTGGCTTTAGAATACACTTCACTTAAAGCCCAAAGTAGTTTCTGTCTGGGGAAGTTAGATCATATTTTGTAGGGAGGTGGTACACAAGTATTTGTAAAAATATGCAGATGTATAAAATGTACATCAGCAAGAAAAGGGTGTTGATTTGATTTTTTTGATTTCGTTTACATGGTTCAATTACGTCTCTGTGTTTAGGTACCCAAAATACCCAAACCCGTGTAAATCTGACTTCATGCCTCTCTATATTTAGAGGAATTGTTTCTAGATTTGTAAAGAACAGTTTGTTGTAAGCAATTCTGCAATCATATACAAGTGAAATTAAGTGCACAATCAAAGGGTTTAAGGAAAAATAAATAAGGATAATATACTTAAAAATGTGATGACACAAGAGAAAATTTGCCTGTATTTTTTGAAAACTTGGATAAATCTGGATGGCTTTTCTACATTGTATTAACTCATAAATGATGATTTAAATAAATGAAAAAAATAATTACGACAATTAAATTAACATATAATTTTGTGGAGTGGTTCCAACAGTATGTCTTTCATTTCCTACTTTGTCATGAACATCTGATACTCTATCTCATCTACTATTGTCATCATCTACATTGTTTAAAAAACAATGAACAAGAACAGAAATGAGAGTTTGTTACTTGATAAATGCTTGCTAAAATTACCCAAGAACAGGACAGAACTTCTGTAGCTGTTTTTTGGAGACATACATAAGCTGATTGTTGTGTTGTTAGCTCAGCTTCAGCAAAAACCTGTTACAGGATGAGTCAAGAGGGAGTCTAACTGCTGCCATCCTCTGGGAAACCAGGAAATCCCTCTTGCTGCCTTGGATGGGCTGAGACCCTGGCAGGGGGCTTGGAGAGCTTGGAATGGAGCCAAAGACCCCTCTGCTTTCGATCTTGAGCCATGGAAACAGTTACCAACTTTATAGGAGGAATTGAAAACCAGGGAAAGTAGAATAAAATGAGTAGCTTATTACTGAGTAGAGAAATAGAATGTTAAGATTCATATGAGAAGTGTACAGGGGGGTCAAGAAGTGTACAGGGGGGTCAAGAAGTGTACAGGGGGGTAAAGATGGAGGAATCTGGGTGTGTACTGCCCTCCTTCCTTCTTCTGCATCGTCTCAATTTTCTTGGTGATGTTGGCACTTACGGATTGGTTTAGGGTGGAAGTTCACTGTCTAACATAGGTGATAGGTATTGGGAATTAACTGCAAATAATGTCTATGTAGTTTATAGTATAAAAAGACAACACAGACCCGGGGGCGGGCANAACAACCCTGAGAACGAAGGCCAGGCAGCTCTGAGTCTTTCTTCAACCATCTGGCTGTGAAAAGGACTCTCGGGGAATTCCCAGGCAAGGGGAAATCCAAGACCATCCTGTCTCTTGTTTCTGTACAATGCTTCAGACCTCTACAATCTTTGACTTTTTTTATTTTTTTGATAACTGATATTACAGACATTTTTACATGTAAGACTCCCAATGGAACTGCCCTGTTCCTTGGTTCAAGCACAATAATTTGTTGAATTGTGTTTTGTCTGCTTTTAGTCTTTTTTCAAGATAGCATAAGATTTATGACAAGTTTTTCATCCATAGTGTAAAAGGCACAGAGACTCTTACTGGTTGTACCAATATAACAAATCATTTCACTCAGAAAAAGCAGGTCTTCTGGCAGCCCTGGTTTAGAAAGCTCAGCTCTTCTATATCTTTTATCCTGCTTGCAATGCCTCCCCCGTCTCCTGATCCTTCTTGCCCCTCTTCGGGCATTATACATTGTGGAGGATCACTGTGCATATGCAGTAATACTCAGGCCACAATTCAGCCCCACATGACCTCTCTTCACTTCCACATGGTTTATTGTTAAGGGGGAACAGACAGAATGCTGTCCTGACTGAAAACCATGGGAGAAGGAGGACTTTTCAGAGAAAAAATAGGGAAAGCTGCCAGGGAAATTCGGGAAATGTGAGCCAGCATCCTGCAAGGCTTGGCTTTCTTTTGAGTAAAGTAAAAACTCTTTTGTTCTGATACTTCAGAGGGCTTTTCTTTCCATCTCTGAAATTCATTGCTGACTTACACCCTTGTCATCTTCTTTCTCTTTTTTCCAGCAAAAATATTTCATTTGTCAGGTAACTTTGTGTCTTCTTTGTGGAGGTCAGGTTTGATGGGTTTTGGAATTTTTTTTTCTAGAATAATAAATGAATTCTAGAGGAATTATGAATTATTGAAGAGCATGACAACAGCAGTCATTGGGGTAGCACAAACAAGAGGAATCTGGAAGTCCTAGAAAAGCACAATTAATAAAAGTCTAAGCAGACTCTGCCCACTTGGACTTTTTTGCATGTTTAATATGTCTTTAAATGTATTTCAGTACCATCAAACTAGTAAATTTAGACAACATTAGTGGGCTGCATGCAGAAAGTAATTTTGCATAAGATAGATTCTGTGCTTACTCTTTGTTTGGTTTTCAGCATGTCATTTGCACTGGCTTGTGGTGTAAGGTGGAAAGTGAGAAAGAATGCAAAACTAAACTGGATCCACCAATGGATGGAACAGACTGTGACACTGGAAAGGTATGCCTGTGGTGAAAAAGCAATATCAACGATACCAAACATCTAACATTTAAGGAAACAAACTGAATAGGTCTTTGCTGTTCTTTAAAGTTCCTACTTACCTCAATTATCATAAAAATAAGCTATGTGCAATTGAATGTATTATATATGATATACTCTATAACATAGATATGAAGAAAGATCATTTCCCAAAGATCAGTGAATTTAAAAAAAGCTAGACAAAGAGACAGATGTTTTAATATTTACACTGTTTTATTTCGAATTCTTTCTCATTTTGTGTCATATTTATGAATAGAATGCAATTGTTGCTCTTCCAACTGTAAATAGAAACTTAAGCTTTCAAAGATACAGAGTTCTCAGCTATGATTTAAGATTTAGAAATAGTCTCTTTGAAGGAATTGTTGCAACAATTGATTGTTGTTAAAACCTTTCAGGATACGTTTTATCAAGAAATATAGTGTAGAAGAGTGTAATCCCATGCATTTAAAAGAGTGACAAATGCCATTAAAAGCATGCCATCACAGAAAAATTAAAATATCACCCAAGTCAGACTTAGATAAGTTGTCCTTCAAGAGCTTTCCAGTTAAAATTATTTGTAATCTTTGTATGTATCTGTAAATGAATATAAGTAACCTCAAACAGAAAACAGAGAAAGAGCGAACATATGTCATGGGATTTTCAAGGTATTGTGCTGACAGCCATTTCCCACAGGAGTGATTTACTCTTTGAGTCGTATTACATTTACCAGGACTCTCATCATTCTCCTAAAATCAAATCAGTCAGTTAATATAACATGTTCAGATAATAACATGCTAAAGAAAAACCAGGTTGTATTTCTGTTCATATCTTTAAAATAATGATAATTGCTTCAGTATTTTAATTCTGATAAAGTTTGTCATTGATACTGTCTGAAGTCAATACCTGGAAAGTAAGGGACATGACTTTGTTTGATATCAGAATTTTTACATTGAGACTGGCCTGCCCATGCTATGGAATAAGAAAGCAGAACCTCTCACGACGATTACCCAGAATTACTTGTTGTAATTAAAATGGCTCATTGAGCTAGGCTACAGAGATGACTTACTTATGTATAGCAGTAAAAAACTAAGCATACTTCACCAAAACATTGCAGTGTATAAGAAATAATTATTCTTCTTTTTTGCTTTATTATCTGTCCAGGATGAGGTTTAGGTTACACAAATCACTGGCTTTGGGGTTTTTTTTTGTTGGTATTAGGGAGATAAGTATTGTTGTCTTGTTCTCCTCTTAGGATCTTAGGAAGTGATGGAAATGTCATTTGCGTACCTTGTCCTACTTGGTTGGGGTTTAAGTCAAAAATTTAAAAACATCTTTTAGGCTGTGCAGTGGGCAGATGCTATCTTGATTGAAAAATCCATATTTTATCTGAAGCAATAAATTTAAATGTATGTGAGCATTTCTGGCTGGAAACATCCAAGAGCATTACAAAATTTATATTTTCTGGTTATAAATCTAGTATACACAGCCACCCTACATGAAGACTTTTTAAAAGTGGAATAATTATGCCTTCATTGTAATTTGATGATTAAAGAGAGAAAATTAAGATCAGTTGATTAGTAAAGATCAGTTTCAAACTGTAGGTGAAAAGGTTGCCAGATAAGGATTTAGCATATATATTAAAAGTTACAGAAGTGTGTTCTAAAAGAAACAGAAGTCTCTATTGACTGCATTAGTGACACCTTTTCTATTGCTATAAATACAAGATTTATTTGTGAAGTCTGTTATCCATTGGTAACAGTTATTCACCAACAGTTCAGAAGATAAAAAGAAATTACTTAAATTACTGATGTTAATGGCATTAAGTGATCAATGTCTGCTTTGTAATTGAATACTAAGTCATTGAATCATGAAATTTCTAAGTCTGGAAAATACCTACTTCCTAATACATGGGACAGACATTAATTTGGTATAATTTGATAAAGCACTAATTTCTGCAGAGTTTATGATGATTTGTACAAGATATGGACATAGGTTACAAAGCATAACAATAGTAATTGGATAGTTTTTGAGTGAGAAATTCCGGTTTTCCTGGTAAATGATATATGCATGCAAGATCATTGAATTTATTATTACTATTTTAATAAATGCCAGAAATTTTCTTAACTTTCTCAACCCCAGCTTTTTAAGCTTCCATTTTGTCTTTGAATACAAGTGATGAATAAAATCTCATTTTCTCTATTACTTGTAATAGATATTTCTATTAAAATTGTCACTTGATAATGAGGGACAATGAAGTTCCTGCTGGTGGGAACTGTCATGCTGAACCAAGCAAGTCCTGAGAACAGCCCTGGACACTGTGCTGTGATCATCTGCACAGTTCAGCTGGACAATGATCCACGCAGTAGGCTTGAGCTGGACCCTAAAATGCTTTCTTAGGCAATGCCTGATCTAAAATGAAGGTAGACAGCATAGTATGGATAACTCCAATGAAGGAGATATCCTTCATAGGAAATGAACTTACTTTTGAGGTTGTGGATGAGAGTTGAACCTGCTCCTTGACCACTGAAACAGAGAAAGGTCTCTGGCTGTTGCATTTACTAGGACACATAAAAAAGCTTTGGAGAGTGCTAGGCAAAAATATATCTGACTGATACGAGAATGATGTATTGAGCCAAATGTTTATTTTGTGCTTTGTGTGTGCTCGTGGAGAAGTGAATAGTTTTGCATATGCCTTGATTTATTTACCTAAGAGCTGAATTTTTACCTAGTGGTGTAAGGCTGGAGATTGCATCAATCGGACCTCTTTCACGGAGCATATGGAGGGGGAGTGGAGCGCATGGAGCACTTGTAGCCGTACTTGCAACACTGGAATCAGCAGTCGACAACGCAAATGCCCTGGGTAAAAACGAGTTTAGGTTTCCATTGCTGTTCATCAGAATTTCTGAACAAAATTTACATCAGTACAGGACCCCATGAAGATACAGTTGGTCTTTACCTAAGCAATTTATACTTTCTAAATACTGAAGAACACTTAGAAGAATAGGTATTTCAGATATTTTATTGCATGGCAACTCTATTTTTTCATCTTTTCTGCTTTTGTCAAGACCCTAGATAATATTAATAGAAGAATAAAACTTTCTTGTTAAGCTTCACCTGAAGAAGCACCAGAAACTTAAATTCCAAATTTCTGACTTGCAGATTGTTAGTATGTAATTCTAGTCTTTAAAATTTTTAACTAGAGAAGATTTACTTCTGCTTTTCATCTGGAGAATCTGAAAGTTTGGAAGGAACTGGAAGTTTGACAAAGAGATCTTTCTACCAGTTTCTCAGACATTTAGAAAGACTAGCTGGAAAAAGAATTTAGGTTACCTATCTTGTGAAAATGAAAACCTTCTGCCTTTGAGGATAAAGGCTTTTACTTTTGACTTGAATGAAATTTGCTTCACTATATCTCAGTGACCAGCGAAAGGGTGTTTTCCTTTTACTTACTCAGTACTTATTTGATTTTTGTGTGTCATTTATACACCAAGTGAAAAAGAAAAGAAAATATAGGCATAGGAGTGGGAACAGAGTGGAGTAATGAGGGCAAGTATAGGGAAAACTAATCCAGTGTGGATAAGACTCAAGTCAATGGTTTAAAAAAATAATGATACAAGGGGGGAAATGATGAATTATGGAAGCCTTAATAGCAGATTTTGGTGTAAAATAGGCAGGGGATTTAAAAGAGATGCATTTGCATAAAGAATTTTGAGGAAAAGTTGTATATGGTTGTACAAAAGCATGGGGATTTAACAGAAATTTTGGTATGCAAAATTCTTTCATAGTTCATGCCATCTAAACATCACTTTTAGCTGTATACCTTAAAGCTATTTCTAGAATTTATGGATGTCTTAATTTCACGCTCATTAATTCATTTTTCCAGGCAAGGTTCCAAATAATGAGCTCCAATTTCTGCAATTCTCTCTTCTTTTGCATTTGTTGATTAGCACGTGCAAGCACAACTGGAGTGACCAAAAAGAAACAAAGCATCTGTCTGAACCCTGTAACACCACACTTCTAGAAAAAGGAGAGGTAGCAAATCTGCAGGTGTTGCTTCCTTTCAGTAGCCCCTGTTGCTCAGCCCATATAGAGAAAAATCATCTCAATTATATCAAAACTGCACCTGAGGCTCTCCTGACTGAGCTCCTACTAGTCCTAGTGCTTTCTTGGGGCGAAGTGTACGAAGAGGAGGCAAACATGTTTTGTTCAATTTTTTGTGGGTGATTTCTGAATGCAAAGTGTGAACTACTAAGTGTAAAAAAAAACTATTTTTAATTTGTGTCTAGCATAAGAAAACAATGCTGTAAGTTTGACAAAATATAGCCAACAGTAAAGGATTGTATTTATGACATCTTTTCTAGTTCAGGCCTTGAAGGGCAGTGTCATGGGCCCACAATGCAGTACAGGGTATGTGAAAATCCTTCTTGTCCTGCTGGTGTGCCTGCCTTTAGGGACTGGCAGTGCCAAGCTTTCAGTGTCAGATCTTCATATCAGAAGCATGTGCACCAGTGGCAAGCTGTCATTGATGATGGTAAGTACAAACCATCTCCCTTATTCTTATAATCTGTTTATATGGCTTATAGCTATAAGCCATGTTGATATTGTTTTTAATCAAGAAAGTTATAGTTAAAACTAAACCAAACAAGCAAACCACAAACCCAGTATTTTTGATAAGTTATTTTCATTTCATAGAAAAGATCTAGTGGTACTTTTGTATGCTCCAAAATGAAGGGACACAAAAATACAGCTTTCTGGTGTAATGCCCCATCATTAAACATGCCTATATCAGATATATTTTTTACCTGCGAAGCCAAAGAAACAATGCAGATGTTGTGAGCCTTTGTTTTTGAGGAAGGAGAAAACTTCTAGCTTAAAATTGGGAGTATTTCACATATCAGTGTTTGATTCAGCAGCAATGTGTAGATAATGTATGCTGCAAACTTCAGTAAGATTTCTATAAATCCTAATACCTAATGCATACAAAGTCCTGACATACTGTATGCATGCTTCCATGCAACAAACTTTCTTACATACTATATCATTAGGAAAATGCTCAAGTGGGAGTATATTTAGATCAGACATACGTTATCTGCAACAATAATGTTGGCGTAAAACATCAGGGACAAAACAAAATCCTTCTTGTTAGAAAAGTGAACAGTAATTTACACACCATTGAATTTTCTGCAATTCTTGTGTTTAAATTAAACTAGAAGCAAATAAAGAAAAAAGCACAACAAAAACACATCAGTTATGAAAACAGTTGACTTGAGAACTTCACAAAATCATAGCAAGCTGTAATAAAGAAAACCCGAGAATGACACAGGAGTACTATAAGCGTGTGTTACCAAATTTTAAGGAGTTCATTACTGTGGATTCTTTTTACTCTTGGAAAAAATTATCAGAAAACATTAGAAAGCATCGAAGACTGTTTTTGCAATCAACATACTACAATATACGTCTAACTCAAGAAGGTGGTTTTCTTTTCTTCTAAGCCTTTTCTCAAGGTGCCAAAGGGAAAACTTTTGATACTATTTTCATTAGGCTTGTATGTTTGCTCATTTCATTGCAAAAAGAATTCTTTCCAACTGTTAGAAAGGTGCTTATCAAGTGAATTAGCTTTGGTTTGTTTTACTAAATTTCATTTTAGCACAGGAACACATGATTTATGTCCTAAAGAATCTAAATGTTTAAGTCTGGCTTTGAATAATATGATTTCATTCAAATGAAAAGATCTGGACATCCTCCTGTTAATGTTATGTCATGTTAATGAGTACAGATCTAATTTTGTTCTAAGTGGCCCTGCTCTCTTAAGGTGTCCTTCAGGAGAAAACAAAAGTGGACCAGCCAGAGAATGCCAGTATCCCAGCATACATTATTCTCAAATCCTTAATTGTTTGCTCTCTTAGTTAACACTAACTATGCACCATGTCCAAAATTCTTGCTGTATGTGATCTCCTGTAGTCTGTTGAAGTTGTCTGGTGTTGTTTAGTTGTTGTTTCTTTGAGTTCAGTGTCTTTAAAATAACGTTTAGGTCATCAGTCTTGTATTCCTTTAAAAAATGCTGATACCTGCTTAAAGCCCCCAGGGAACTTTGAGGTTACTGTCTAAGGAGGATAACTGGAATGCAAAGGGTACAAACTCAGGTTGCTTTTTAGCTGGAGATGGCTTGTGTCTGACTAGCTTCACATGTTGGCAGAAGAGACCACATCTGTTTGTACCGGTCCTCTAGT
>WBNO01025594.1:334-11924 GCA_013400575.1 Peucedramus taeniatus
TTTTTAATTAAACTCAATATAATTATTATGTTTTTAAAATTGTAATGAATCTTAGAAAAAGAAACAGATATAGGTATATACTGAGTTTAAAAATGATTTACGGTATGGTTTCCAAATAATATAAGATATATTTTCACTTTGGTGCAAATGGAGGACAGTTAATATCTCTTTCATCTTTTCCTTAATCCGTGGAGAACATAATATAATTTTCTTTCTTTCTAAACTGTCTAGACAAAGAAGAAAAAAAGTCCTTCTTCTTGTGCTTTTCTTTTCCAGATGTGTGTGATGATTAATCACCGTATGTGTCTAGACCCCATGGTAATCTCTGTCCCTGTTTCTGTCTCTACATTCATCTTTGACATCATGAGTTTAGTTTTAATACAGTCCGATTGATTTGTTTGCAGCTACAACACTGTTTTCATTCTTTTCCCCTCTGAAACATCTTTATAGCACAAATACAAACTAGCCCATATTCTCAAGCTGTGTAAAATTGATTTGTGAGAACAGATTGCAAAACTTAAGTGTATGGTGATGCACGTCCTAGATTGCAATGCCTACATTAAAGATGCTACAGTGGAGGTAAGAAGGACATGATTTTTAGGACTTTGCAAATATTTCCATCTCCTTTATTAATTTTTTCATTCCATCTGTCATGAAAGAAATGGGAATCAAAATAGCTTTTTATGGTGTAAATAAAAATGTCTGTATTGATTCCTGTGTCCCTGTCATATCTCTTTCTTTGTATGTCTATACCACCCCTCATCCACCAGGAAAGTGAGGAAAATCAGAACCATGGGTGGATGCTCCAATAGCTCACACTTGGAAAAACAATAGTTTTGTGAGATCAAAAAAGTCATACGAAAGTTCCACACTTTTCATTTTGAATTGGCATTGAGCGACCTTTTATTTACTTGAGACACTTAGAAAGCATATGTAGGGCAGAGAAAATCCATTTTGGATGGAGTTTTTATTGTTCTTCATCACAACAAATTATTCCTAGCTTTGGTTCCTTACTGGATTGTAAACTGGAAGATTCTTATTCCTGATCAATTTAGTGCCCAAAAAACCTCACAAGAGCAGCTATGTTGAGTTGACTACTCTTAAATAAAAGGATACTTAGAAAAACTGAAAAATCAATTCATTCAATCAATCCAGAAAACAAATTCATTCTTATATGCATTTGAAAAAACTGAAAAGTCAAAATATTTTTTGGCCAAATTTTCCTGTATGACTTAGGACTATTGTGTGAAACAGATTTCAAGACAAATCCAGCCTAAAATTTGCCTAAGCTTTTAATGGCAAACAAGTACACAAAAGGCAGTGTCAAAAGTCCTGGGATTCAGGAACCATCTGCTCTCTCCATTCTCTTCTTATAAGGTACAGACTAGAAAACCTTTCCTAATAAGTATTTACATTTTCCTCATTATTAAGACTCTTTCTTAATTAGTCACATGTTCAGTACACATGTCTCCTTTTGAAGCAAGAACAAATTTTCCATAGCTTTCAGAGGAGACAACATGAGTAAAAAAACTCAAAATAATCATGATCAGTCCTGTGGTTAATTCTGGGATTGAGAACTAGAACACTTGTCCTAATTTCAGCTTCTACATTTTTTAATGCAACAAGTACTGTACTTTTGATTTAATGCAATTTGTCTATAATCTGTTCAGCACTTGCTGTCCTGTTTTTAAATAATCTTGTGTTGTTTTCTGTGAGTAACATCTTTTTTGGTTGTTTTTAAATGAAAATATTACTATAATTCAGAAATGTTTTGTGTATTACCAGAGCCTAATTAGCCTAATTATTAGAAATTATCCTAATTTATTTTTTTTAAAGAAATTTCAGATACAGTTTTTAATGAATAATTTATATATGCTCAACAATATTAGAAAAAGGAATCCACAAAATTGTTCTGCAGAAATTATGAGGAGAGTAGTCCCAACCTCGGTTTGATATACAGAAGATATTGAATAATATCTGAATTTACTACAGATATAAAATCTGTAAGTAGAAATGAATATCTGAGCAACAGATTTGCAATAGCTTGATTGACAGGGTTATTTGAAGTCATCAATTTGTGTTAGAAACTACTTTTAATGCAATATTTTCTCAAAAACTTGGATGGTGTTATTAACAATCTTTTTAGTGGAACATATATACACACACATATACACAAACACACACACACACACACATATATATATACACATATGAAAGCAAGAATTATATCATTGCATGAAAGTAAGATTTTTTCTGTTTAACCTATTTCCTGAGTGCTAATTTAAAGTCAAAGAGATGAAAATAAATTTTGAGTCCTGGAGAATTAAAAACAAGGTAGGACCAATTAGATTCTGATGGGCTTTTTTGGCCAGATTTGAAACAAACACCAAACTGCTGAATCTCATATTTATTCCAGTGTAGTCAAAAAATGTAAAGACTTTTCTTGGTTAGCTAATTTTTACAAGTATTTTTGGACAATTAACCTAAGGGCTATTTCCATGTTCAGAAATACTGAGATGTTCAACAAACACCCATAGTCCAAAGCAGGTTTCCTTGAAAAAAAAAAAAAAAATACAAGACAGCAAGCTGCCTGAACTACTGAATGAGGTGACATGTGCTTAAAAATATGAGACTGGAAATATTCTTTGGGATTTAGGAACATTGAAGGCTTAGTTTCAGCAGTAAAAGTTCTGAAGAAATTCTGGAAATGAACTTATTTTCCTAAGAGTAAAAGAAATTCTGAAGTGACTTGTGTTTTATAAACTATGAAAGCCATTCCTACAGTTAATCTCTAACAATCTCTGAACACAGAGACAGAAGTCAAAAAGTTAATTTCCATATTTCAGAAGAGAAAAGTATGAACTAATTAAGAAAATTTTCTTGGCCTATCTAATTTTTCTTGGACTATAAAATTGGAATTTTTAACTCTCTCACATGGAGAGAGTTAAAACTCTCTCACATGGAAGGCCAAGCACTCAAAGTTTTAGTGTCAAAAGCACTGCATAAAAAGACCCTGGATGGGGTTTGGGGGAGGAGAGAGAGATACAAAGAGACAAAAATAGGATGGGTTTTCCTGTGCTTGAAATTGTCAATTTTTAAATCTTTTATCAAAAAGAATAGCCATGCTTAATTTCTTTCCCCACTAATTATAGTCATAATCATGAGCAAGATTAATCACATAAATCCTACTAAAGAGATATTAAAGGGCAATTTATAAGACTAAAGCCTATAAGAGGATTTGTCCTTTATGACATCTATAAACCAGCAAATGGAGGTACAAAGTCTGTCTGGGAAAATAGTATGACTATCAAAATATCTATTTAACAACCAAAAGTACTGTAAAAAAATCCAGACTTTCTCAGGTTGGCATTTTTATGATAGTGAGTGGGATTTGGAACTCACATCCAAGTGTTCTGTCCCATCTTACCTTGTCATAGCAGTTGTCATTTCCTTCCAATGCAAAGCAAAATTTTGCCTCAAATGTATTCGGCAAATTCAATGTATTAAAACTTGCTAAACATTATGAATTCTTTGCAGGCTAGCAATTAATCTTCACCTAATTTGTATCAAAGTTTGGCAGGCATTAAAATGAGAATTTAAAGGGAAATTAGGAGAACAAATCCCGCTCTATGGACGGCATCAGTTCAGTTGCCTCTTTGTGATGGAGTCCAGTGTAATTTCCACAGATGTCTCTTCTTCAGAACTCTCTTATATCTGGAATATTACAACCATGTAAAAATGCCTACCATGTACTATTTCTACCATTAGTAATTACTAGGTGATCCGTGAGCATCATCCCCAGCCATTGTACATTTCCCAGAAACCAGGGAGGATGATCAAACTTTGTATCTCTATCCATGGCAATTCTTTATTGTAAATAAAGATATGTAAACACAGACCTAATGGAATTATTCCAATATTTGAAAAAAAAATCCATTAAATCACTATGTAGGAAAATATATTTCTTTCCAATACTGGCAATTCTCAAGTGGTATTATGCAATTTCCACAATTAAAATCAGCAAGCATTCTCATTGTCATTCTTTTCACGAAAACTACAATTTTTATTAAACACAGTTACTAGAAATAGTTTGTTATTTATTCATTAAAGGCAATGCAATATAAAAATTGATTTTTTTACTCTGCTTTTACTAAGGGTCCTTAAAGCATAAGGACCTATCTCATAATAGTCAAGATAAAAATCGGCATTTGAAATAAACAGAGTGACGATGTGAAAATGTATCCACTTGTAATTTCTGAAGTATTTTTCCTTTATAATAATGTTTCTAAATACTCTTCATTTCAGGTCATATTTTTATCAACATAAAAAGGTGCTCAGTGGATTAGAACATATTTGTGTGTAAAGAGTGATGAAGTTATGTCTTTGCTGCTTATACAAAATTAACACATGAAGGAAAAAGTCTAGTTAGTGATAGGTCATTAGCTAAAAGAAAAATCTGTCCAATTTCATGGTATCTTAATAAAATTGAGTATATTTTTTTGCCCTGTTCTCCCAGAACATGGCTGGTATTGCTTAATGTGTTTCAGTTCTGATACTTTAGAGCTTTTTGCATATTCTTCTAAAAGAATGATTTCATTTAAATATCAGACTGATGATATTTTATTTTTTGATTAGAAAAAAAAAAATAACAACACGCTCTGGATGTCCAGAAGTATTGGAACCATTCAAAACATAGTTTTACTAGACCAATTTATTACTGAGGCTGCTTCCTTGAAACAGCTTTATTTTTACAGGCCTTTGTATTTTAGTGAAACTTATCTATTTTGAACTATCTCCAACCTTACCTCACATTTTTTACTGTACCACTTGGAGAAATTGAACCACTCCACAAACAGTTTTGAATCATTCAATATTGAGACATCTGGTTTTTGCCCTATTCTCTCTACTGATATTCAACTACCTGTTTAATAAGAAGCCATGAAGATGCATGACTATAATAAATATATGTTATATGTGGTTTTTTTATGCTCTAAAAAAGTCCATTCATTTGTATGCTGGCTTTTTCAATTTTTAGGCTAATGACCAGTTGTATCTCTTGTTTGAGATGAAAGAGTTAAAAAAAAATATTCATTGTATTTTTGCCTTTTCAAGATACTTCTCAGAAGCAATATGAAAGTGAGTATCAATTACCTAATTATGAGGCTTACCCACAAAATAAAGATAATTACTAAACAAACCTAATCATATTTACACAAAACTGTCAAAAATGCTTTCTAAGTAAATGTTTCTTTTTGCCAGATATGAATCTCTTTGTAACAATAAGTGAAAAGTTTATTGCAAAATATGATACATAGTCCTATTGGCTTCCAAAGTTTTGCGGTTTTTGGATTTTTTTGTTTTTTTTTAAAGGAATCAGAAGTATGAATTTAAAGTTAATAAGTGTCTTAGACTCACGCTCATAATATCTCTGTTATACTGACTTTACTCCTGTAAAACATTATTATATGCAATTTGTGAGTAGTCATTTGGGGCTGAGACACAACAATGTTTTCTTCCCTTATACCAGTAATGAACCACTCCTTGTGCCTGTGTAATATGAAATGTTCACAACAATACCCGATCTCTTCACTGAAGATTTATAAATTAAAACCTTATAATACTGAACTGACAAACCAATGCTTATTTCAACATTGTTTAGATGTTCATCAACATTGTTTAGATGAGGTATATTCCATTTACATTTAGAAGAAATATTTATTTTTAAAAAACAAAATGAGAAAGTAGAATTATCTAATTTCTGCTGGTTTTTTATGAGTTGAACGTGAATGTAAAGCATACGCTAGTTTAATTTGGTAGACATCCCTTATAGCCCATTAAACCACTTTGATAGTGACATGAGAGTTTATTAATGATTTTCAGGTTCTGACAATAAGAAAAGAGTTGTGGGAACTTTATAAGGAAAACATGCAGAAGTCAGTCTGGAAGACAATATCCTCTGAATATCATGTTGCTGTAACTTTTCAGTTTACTCAGTAAAAGCTAGAATCAAATCAGCAATTCA
The DNA here is from genome assembly GCA_013400575.1 of Peucedramus taeniatus. Classification (NCBI taxonomy): domain Eukaryota; kingdom Metazoa; phylum Chordata; class Aves; order Passeriformes; family Fringillidae; genus Peucedramus; species Peucedramus taeniatus. The sequence continues at coordinate 6,357 of WBNO01025594.1, forward strand.
ATCTCTAAAAATGCTCCCCTGAAGAAGATATTGTACAGTGGGAACTTCAGAGTATGAAAGTCTCAAAAGGAACACAGATAATGGGAATATTCTAATGGCTTCCTAGTCTTCCTAAAATTCACACTAATTACTTTTGATCTTTTATATCAAAAGAGCAACAGGTGGTTGTTTTCTAAAATCAAAGGTTCCAGTGACTTTGAACATTCACAGAAATTTTCAAGGAGGGGAAATTTATTAGCTAGTCAACATTTTCCTTGAGGTTTCACTTCAAACATTTCCTCATAGATGGAAACCAGGAAACCAGACACTTCTAAGCATTTAAAGGCAGAGGTAATCTATTTAGTCTATCACTTAGAGGATGGTTTCACTTTGCTGTACAAAAATAAGAAGTAACAACTTGAGGTGATTTTAAGTGTACAGACCAGTCATGGTTATGTGCCAAGTTAAAGGCCAGACAGAATCTCTGCTATGGGATACATTTTTGCACATAGAACTATCCAGAAGCAAGGCTTGATATTCCAAAAATAATAGCATCTAACCTATATTTTTTAAATATCTTTTTTAAATTTTATTTTCTGGTGATGGTGGTGTCACATACATTCATAATGCAGTATTAAAAAAAAAAAGGTTTTACTTCAGGTCCTATTCTTCTCATTAGAGCATGAATATCCATGGAAATACCACATGTCATAATTTTTTTCTGTTCTTTTTCCTTCAGGCTAAACTTTGCATTATCATCCAGACGATTGGAAAGTTGTAATATGGACTTCATCTCAGTCTGATTGACTAAACCCCTGCTCATATGGCACTATTTCCTAGAGCCAGGATTTATTCAGAGTGACTTGATAAATGTCTACTTCAGATTTTTTCCCATGAGAAATGTTTTGCACTGATAACTAGACCATTTCATATGTATTTACACAACCAAATGAATTGTATTGATTAGCAACACTTAGTATCTATTCAAGCACCTATTTCAGTGGATGTTTAAATTCTCTAATTTTAAATCTTTTATATGTGAATACTCAAGTCAATATTCAGCCTTATTGGCAATGCATATTTTTTTTGGCTACAGCTTAGAATGCTGAACTATTTAAAGAGGTGTTACCTCTCGGGATTGAGATCAGTATCACCAGCTTTCTAATAAATATTCAACCATAGAGAGACAGAGCATTTTCTCAAACTTGCTGGGCTCCTGTAGTGCTGAATGTTTCACATAAATATGGCTGAATGAACTGAAACTTTGTCATGCTGAATATTATCAAGAAATTCAATTTCTGAGCTATAACTTTTTCTTGTTCTTTCCTAGCTTCTTTGGTTCATTTATTCCATCAATTAGCAAAAACATTTGAATATGTCAGTTTCAATAATTTCAATGCATAAGGCAAATGTAAATTAAGTTAAATATGGCACTGAGACTCTAAACCCAGGACTTCATGATCCGTGTCCATTTGACTGGTGACTCTAAGCCATGCATAGACAGGTTCAAAAACTGAAATCAAACTGGTATGAATCAAACGTAATCTTTGCTGCTGGCATGAAATGAAACACTTTTGAGGGTAATTTATAATGGCAACAAATGAAACAGAACTTACAAAGCTTCAAAAATTTGTTTTCACCTGATAAATTGCTGATAATAAATCAAATTCTAAATATAATAAATAAAGCAAAATCTATAACTGTATGAAAGCTGGTTAGAAAAGTTCAATGTAACTTTACAAGTTACATTAATTGCATTGTTAATTACATTGTGGTTTTTTTATTTCTATGGAACACCACGCATCAAAACTTTATTATGAGTTCACTTTCTGTTAGTAAAAGCTGATTACTTTGATGCTACATGATGAACCTCCATCTTTCAGAACAGATCCTATCCTAGGTGTCTTTGACCTTTACATGTATATAGAGAACAACATTGAAAAAAGCATGCTGATCATTTAAAATCTGTCCCTGTAGTATTCAATGATAAATAACATTGAGAAAAAGATGAAACTGTGTCTTATATAATTTCTTTCACCTACCTAACTGAAAACTCAATCGAAAGCAGCTCCAACCCCTAAGCTAAAGACTCTCTGAATGTGTGACATCTTCGTCTTTGCTTTCATAAATGGAGCAGAGCTCATTCTCTTCTTCCAAAATATAATGGTCACAGCAGCACCTTGTAACAAAGTGACCATTTCAGCAGAAGGTAAGCCATACTCACTTGCCTCATTGGACACATAGAACACAGACTTTAAACCTTTACCTCCCAGAGAACTATAATACAGAAGCTACTAAGAGGTGTTCTGGATGCAGAAATAAAAGATGCTCTCAAGCACTTTGGTAGAAATTTTATCACCATGAAGCAAACAAAGAATTCAAACATCATTGAAAATAAAGGAAGAAAAGGAAGAAATGCCAATTACTGCTCAGGGCACTTTGATGGGACAGAAAAAATCTAGCTCCTGAAATTACTTTTCTCTTTTTGCACAAAACCATGACTTCACCACAAACATCTACTGGTGGCAGACACTTTGGAAAGGAGCCCAGTTCCTTCAGTGATCTTTGGTGCAGCTTCAGTATGAAACTGCTGTTACTCAGCTGGGGGCAGTTAAAGACAGCGACACATCACTCCCAACTCAGAGCAGTGCTGGTCTGAGCCAGCCCCCTCCTCCTTCCATGCCTGTCAGAATGGATTCAACTCTATTCAGCATGAGCACCAACAGAGGTCTGGGATGTCTTCAGGGTGTGAAGAGTCCTGCTGCCTGCAAAGACATTTAAACTGTATTTTAATGTAGCAAGTTAATGTACACCATACGGAGCTTTACAAAAGCTCCTTCACTACTCATTTAATGTATGGATGTTTTCACACACTAAAATATACTGAGGAGAAATAGTCCACCTTCTTGTGTGAAGAGTGGGGAGACACAAAATCTTATTGTCTTTGTCTTGCAGGTATTTCTGTCAATTTAAATATAAATGTGTGGCAACTAGCCTATAATAGCTTTTTTTTACTACAGAGGAGACACATTTCAATCCTATACTCTCTGCTGAGGAGGCTTTCCATTAAATTGTGTCAAAAAGCAAACAGAAAATCAAAACAAGTGGATCTTGCCACAGCATAGGAAATTATTACTTTTTGCTGTTGGGCTACAACCCCAAAGCTGGTGTTTAATATCTTTGTTGCCTGATTCAGATGACTATGTCACCACTTCTGGATTTCATTATCATTGGGTAATCTCCTGCATTTCTAGCTTGTTTCCGCTTCTTCCATCCTAATAAATTATTGAAAATTCCTTTTGTGTCTTCATTAAATGACTTCTATTCAAACTGGCCTCTGTGGGTTAATGAGGGCTCTAAAGACGCTTCAAATGGACTTAGAGTTCATAGGTTGTTGATTTATTATTTTCTTGTGACAGAACACTGCACTAAAAGCTATTTCCCTTCATTTATGTGATGTACTATGCTCACGATCATTATGCAAAATACAGCAAGATGTAGTCTTTAAAATTAGACATATTTCTTCATTTCTAACCATGTATGAATGTGCACGTGTATTAAGAACACTATAGGATTAATTTTGAAGGTCTAAGAATCATGAGGTATAGGAGAAACATCTTGCAATGTCATAAGCTATTATTTCCATTGGAGATAATGACTTATGACCATGGAAACTCTTGGGACAAAACTGAATATGGAAGTGAAATTGAAATGGTGCCAGGATGGCAAATGTTGGGCCTAGATGTCTGCATATCTTCAGTATAATACACAAAAAGATTACCAAGTAATCCAACAGTGAATAAAGTAGAAGACTACCAAAATTTCTATCTGTATCAATTGTTTAAGGCAGAATCAATCAATTACATATTCATATATTTTAATATTTAGATTTGACTCATTCTGAAAAAGGGTGTGTAAATCATTTCCCTCCAAAAGTATGACACAATTCAGAAGCTGAGATTGAAAGAAAAGTTTTCTGAAATCTTAAGTAGTTTAATTCCACTGTCATTGTTTTAATAGAATTTATCTATATTTATCAACCACACTCTGTACATTTTAGAGGACATTTGGATTTCCAATTATTAATCTTCCTTATCTTGAATAAAGTTTATATAATGTGTGGCTATATAAATATAGATTCTAGAACTACTCATCTTCCTTCCTTTCTAAATTCTTCTAGAAACTTTCCTATGAAAAAGTCTCTCTTTGTTTCAGGAACTGGAAGACATTATAGACAGTCCTTGATAAGACTCTTCCTGTCCTATATGAGTCAGATTTGGGGTTTGCTGATTGCCTAATCTTTAGCTCTAGTTCTGTAGATGATCTATATCTATCTATCTATCTATCTATCTATCTATCTATCTATCTATCTATTGTCTTACACCCTTTCAGTAACCAAAGGGACTAGTATTCTGACTAAATAAGTCAAAATTAGGTCATTGAGAGGTCACAGATATAAAATGGAAATATTTTAAGTTTCTGATACAGACTTTCAGGGAAATCAGTGTATTCTTGCATGCTTTAAGTATATCAAAAAGACTTTGATATCATAACTGCTGTTAAGTGTTCACACAATTGGCAATATTTTTTTTTTTTTATTTGAGGGGGAGTACTAAAACTACCAGTTTTTGAGGGGGAGTACTAAAACTGGCAGTTTTAGCAGCTACCAGTGTCTCAGTCTTGGTGATTACTGTACTTAAAGCCACACACAGCCATCCTTCTTCATGTGTATAATGATTACCTCATATAAAATTTTTGCCAAAATCCATTCAAACAATTATATTTTGTTTTAATGCTGAAGCAAAGGGTATATACAGATAAATATATTTCATGTGCTTATATCTTATGTTTAACACATAAGCACATAAAAGTTTAAATCACTTCAGAATTGGGCTGAATGCTGTCTTCATGTCTGAATTTCAAAAAAGTTTCTCTGAGTATGCTTTTTCTTGGTGAAAAAAAAAGCAGAACTTTAGCAGAACAGCATAATCCTGTACAGGATATATAGACGTCTTCAGATTAATTTTAGCATATAGCCTTGAGATTTGCAAACTCTGAGCTGTACTGGGGCAAAAGAACCTGTATGCAAAGAGGTTCCTTCTCTTCCTCTTTTTTCCACTTTTCTTCTGAATTAACCTCTGTTCCTTGAACAGTCACCCAAACCCTCTATGCCACAGGACCCTTTTTATTCTGGATGTCTCTTTTTTTCACTGTATTTCTTTTCACTGATCCCCCTTTCCTCAGTTTAAGTGTCATGGGCATTCTGTATATCTCAATAAGGGACATTTTCTTTGCAGGAATACATTAGTGTTGACTAAATATTGTTCCAGAAAAGGGCAACAATGTTTTACTTGAAAAATGAATAAATTAAAAAAAAAATAGTGGAAATATATCAAGAAAAATAAGAAGTTGATGTGTAGCTCCTGTAAAATACCTCAACAAATTGATGCTACCTAAACTCAATTATAAATAAAAAAAAAAAGAAAATATTCTTTATATTCAGATGTTACATATTATTTATATAATATGTGAATATGTAACATATTGTGCAGCATATAATATTTTTATATTTAATATTAATATCTAAAT
>WBNO01025597.1:100-80478 GCA_013400575.1 Peucedramus taeniatus
TTCCCTTTCCCTTTCCCTTTCCCTTTCCCTTTCCCTTTCCCTTTCCCTTTCCCTTTCCCCACCCTGACCCCTGTTGAGCACTATCAGTTGTGGAATTCCAGAAGGGCATCTAGTGGTTGGCACATTCAAAAGGTACCCTCTACGCCTCGGGGGGCATTGGGCCATCCAGGTGTCCTTCGTCTCTTGAGACCTCCCACCCCCGTACCTGGTTGGTGGGCTCCCTGTCCCTTCCCCTGTCCCCTCCCCCGGGTAAAAGGAGCCAGCAACCACGCGGTCAGGGGATTCTGTTGGGGATTCTGTGAGAGTTCTGTTACAGTTCTGTTAGGTTCTGTTAGGGAGTAGCTGAATTCAGAGGCCCGTGGGCCAGAATAAAGCTCTGGATTAAAAACCCTTCATCAGAGCCGACTCCTTTCCTTCACTACCGCCTTAAAGCTTCTCCGTCAGAGGAAACTAGAGGAGAACCGGAGCCCCGGCATGTCTGGACTTGGCTCCATGTGCCCAGCTGCAACATCCAGCTAGCCAAAAGTGTCTCTGGGGTGAAACACCGCAGTTGCCGCTATTTGGTTCAGAGCACGGGCCAGACAAGCCGAGGCATGCCCTGTCTGCCTATTGGTAATACCAATAAATGCAGCTTACAATTATGCTTGCCTCCTTCTCCCCCACCTGCTTGAGATTGTGAAAGGATTTGAGAAACTAAAGATAACTGCAATAGTGACTGCTTCACAGTTATTTGCCAGAACTCTATGATAAATCAAAGTTATTTCTGAGATACACTGGAGATGCAGAAGGAAAAGAACACTATGTTCCATAATGCCACCACTTGCTAATGAGTAAAAAACATTATAGATGGAAAGACGTAGGTAGGATCAGGTATAAAAAGGGGTCTGGTCTCTGCTAAAATTGTATAAGTTAAGGGCATCGTGGGATATAAAAGTCCTATATTTAATAACTAATATTTAAAAAATTGAGAGCAATGACAAATGTTTGAAAAGCAGAACACGATCACATTTAGGGGCTATCTCACTGGGCTGGAGTTTCTTTTCTTAAGACTGTGATATTCACCCAAAAATACCAATATTGTTTCCTATGTTCACTGGTTCCAATGCTGAATGAGTCAAAAATAGACACAATCACACATTAATGCCTAAAACCCCCTGAATTATGTCTCTAAAACAACCAAACACATCCATTGCTGGTCTGTACTTCTGCAATTCAAAACTTGAATAATGGCAGAGCACATTATGCTGAGCATGTTCTCAACATTCATACAGCCCTGACCTCAAGACAGTAAGTTTTAATATGCCAAAAACTGCAGTTTTTTTTCCTAAATATGGCAGTAAAGATTTTTTTCTTCCTGTTGAAGAAGGAGCAAAAATCCCTTATGACTGCCCTTCTTGGAACCTGCACAGCAAGAGGAGTGAAGATCTGCCACTCTGCCCAGATTTTTAAATCTCCCAAAAGAATATTCTGTACATAAATATGCAAAGGTTTTCAAATTTAAATGCCAGAAATGTTTCAATATGAGCATAATCAGACCACAGGGTTGGGAGATGTTCCTTCACATAATAAAGAAGCCAGAAGGGAAAAGCACTGTACAGACAGACCTACTGCATACTATGAGGTTAACCAAGGAGAATTTACTCACACTTTCGGGCATTGCAAAATGCAGTGAAAGATAATATGAGCAGCATATAACTTACAACGTCATCATAGAATACGTAACTCTTTTTAGATAAGTCTCTTTGTATTTATGACAATAATCATTGGTAACATTTTTAGTTGGTTTCTGGCAAAATGAAGAAGTACTTTCAAATTATGGAGTCTAAAAAAGGAATTTATATTAAGTTTCAGATAGTGGCACAAGTAATGGATAATACACAGAGACTACAGAATTCCATATCAGCTAATATGAATTACAGATTAGATATTAGTAGGAAACATTGGGTACTTTTTATTTCTGAGAGATAAGGTGAAACAATACACTGGTAACACATCCATATGAATATGAACACAAAATTATTAAGGAAGTTATGTTTGTTCTGAATTTAAGTTTAGTTCCAATAGAGAGACAACACAGCTGTTTAATGCATAAAATAGATAAGTAATTGCTGGCCAAAATGACTCTCACATAGCCACACTATTACTGTTAGAGCTGAATATTAGCTTACTATAATTTCATACACAGCCTGCAACATTCTTTATTCATAGCCCACAGCTAAATGTTGCCTGTTTAAAAGACCTGTTTGGTTTTTTTTTTCTCTATTCTCTTCAGTTAACTGTTGTTCTCTGGTCTTCCATGGGAGGAATATGCTTAAAACAGCAGTTTTCCCTATGATTAGGTATCAGAACAGCTATTAGTGTAATGCTCAGATTCTTTAGAAGAATCAGGTGTTGCTCCAGAGAGAAGCACTGTTGATGGATGGAACCTGGTCAATGGAATTAAAAATTTATTTATACTATCTTTTGCGTGGGTGTGATATAATAGGATTTTCAGAGGAACTATGAATTTTCTTGGGAGGATGAAAAAAGCCGTCCCAATTTTCAGAGTACACCTAACATACGTAGTTGTGATACCATCAGAGACCAGCTGATTTCTGCTACAGTGACACACAAGCATTATGCCCCTGCCTGGACTATGCCTAGCCCTGCTGGGAAGAAGGTGACAGTCCCTGGGAGCATGAACATTCAGATTCACAGCAGTCAGAGACTTCCTGCAAACAACATCCTCATGGCCATGAGGCTCCCTGCACTGAGATGGGTGTGAGGAGAACGGCACCCCTGAAGGGCCACAAATGGATACACAGGGCTTTATCACTTGTGTAACACACTTGATTTTTACATCTGACACACACATAAATGATTCCAGGCAAAGGAACTCACTAAGAACTGCATCCTGGTTTCAGCCCCAACAGACTGCAATCACGAGTAGCACAAAACCGACAAAAAACACTGATTATAATGCCATTGCACAGCACACAGCTATCCAAATGGCAGCAGTCACCTAACAAGAGACAAGAAAATCTGTTACCAGCTTAACAGTCTTATTTTGTATTCTCTATTATGCAAAGATTCTAAAAGTTCCAAAGCACACCCTCACTTTTTCTGTGAAACCCACTCCACAGTAAGCAGCCTCAACATTAGCTGAAAAAAACAGAAGTATTTTACAAATCTCACTGGAGCACAGTGTGGTAGGGTGCCAACAGGTTCTCTTTCACAGGTATTTTCAGAGTCAAATCTTATTCAGGTTAAGGCTGGCTCCACCAGCCCCTCCTCCCCCCATAGTTTAATGATCAATGTAAAATACTACAACTACAGCAGTTACTCTCAGTTTCCTGTGACATGGGAACTGTCCTACATCACACCAGTAATGTCCCCACGTGTGAGAGATGGCCAGGATTCAAGAGGTGCATGTTGGCATGATCTGACCAAGAACACAGAGCTCCTAGAACACTCTCTCCCTCTCAGAAAAAGTGCAGTTATTTCTCCAGTATCATACATTTGAAAACACTTTTGTTGTTATGTTTACATGCCAGCTGGGTAGCAGATTTGGATACTGCATCTAATTCCCATCCTCCTGCATAGGCATGTAACTCAAAAACAGTTCACTCAGAGCCTGTGAAAACTGCTGTTTGCAAGGGAGAAGGAGCACAGCCTAGGAGCACAAAAGATCCTGCTGCTCTATTTATAGCTGGAGGCAGACATGAAAATTCTGTTCAATCCTTGAAAGACTGCTCCAAGGAGATTCAGGTCCCACTTGCACAGAGATGATGAGGGGCTTTTAACAGCATCTTGTAAGGGCCCCCCTCCTTTGTTCTCTGCTGTCTCTGAGCTGAGCAATGTTTGTAAAAACACCCAAACCAGCCACCACCACTGCTCTCTGGAATCACCTGCACCAAAAGGAGTCACAAAGGCTGATATTTCTGATAGTGTGGACATACATTTTGTCATTGATTTTCGAAGAGAGTGAGGTTTTGTTTCTGACCAAGAGCATGAACTAAGGAATGGGGAGAAAACAATTTGGTAAATTCCACCATTTCTCAAAAATAACCCATCGGAAAATAATTTTAAATTGTAGTAATTTTAAATGCAGCCGGTAGGATAGTTTTTCTGATGGGATGATAAGGCAAAACAAAGCTAAAAGACAATACAGATAAACAGTTAAATCTGCTGCATGATATTATTTTACTGAGTCTTGTCAGATATTGCTAGAAAACATATCACCTGGATGACCCTTACAAAAAATATTTTAAAAACTAATAATCAAACAAGTTCATCCTGCAGCATGAGAGAGGTAATTTTCATATTTCAGAAGACAGTTCTAACCAGCCTGCTTAAATCTAAAAAGTCAATGCATATTTAAAAACCCCCACATCTGTTCATTGTGTATAGACCTGGAGGCAACCACCAGCCAAAAACTTTGATCATACAGCAGAATCTTGTATCTGAAGAGCACAAGAGGATTATCTCCATTGCTTTACTCCCAAATGTGTTATGACAATAAGAAAAACAATAAGATGCTTCAGTAAAAAAGCATCTTGCAGTTGTAATGGCATTCAAATACTCTTGAAGCTGTAAGGCAAACTGGCTGAAGTATCCTCCACTTACAACCACACTCTTAAAAGCTTCTAGGGTCTGTCACTCCATTGAGAGAGTGATGTCTAAATAGATTCCAAGAAAAGAAGGAGTTTGAAGAAAGAATGTCCAACTATTTGCCCGGAAAATGTAAGCAAAGGTTATATTTATCCTTAAGTTAAAGTTACAAATACTATTTATATACACTGAAGGGGAAAACAAAATAGTCCTGCTTGTACCACTTCAGTAGTCTCAAATCCCCATTTGTGTGGCAAGTTTCTGTATAAACTTCTTGAGCTTCAAATTCATGGTCACAGACCCATTTGAAACCAATCAATAGATGATTGTACTTTTGCAGTTTTCACATTCACCAATTCCATCAATTATGTCCCTTGCAATTCCAAACAAACTCAACATTAGGTAACACTTAAACCACATAATGCCTCTTTCAACAAATAAGCTGTTAATCATCAAATACAGAACATGAAATATCCCTTAGCAAGGATTTGAGGATTATCTCATCTAATTAGATATAAGCTTGTTTTCTAATCTGTGGGTTTAAGTCAAATCCCAATAAAAAGATTTCCATTGATTTACACAGAGTTTTGGATCAAGCACTGGGAGAACTTGACTTTGCAATTTGAAGAGAAAGAGACCTTAAAAGAATGTGTAACTAAATGATGAAGGAGAAAAAGCTGTTAACTGGGTTAAATCATCTAGCACAGGAATGGACTGCTAGGGTAGGATCTCAAGAAACACACCACTGAGACTTTCTGGATATCTTTGACATCATGAAAGCGTAACAATCCATCCAACCACTGGTTTTCAGGCTCCTAAAAGCAGATTTGATTCTAGTAGACACACTGGAACACATTTTATTGTTTACTTATATAACTGCCAGCCATCTGCAAACACTTGACAATCAATTACAAAAATAAATTATCAAAAGGAAGTACAGCTATTGAAAATTGTCAAAGATTTGGACCCAGAACTCTGCATTGAAATTGCATAAGCCTAGCCCTTAACCCATCTTAAACAGTTTATTATGTAACTGTTAATGGATATTTGTTAGTTACAAGATTATTTTGCTTTTAAATTATTCTACCAACTAAGCGTTCACTTCAGCTCTTGAGTAGTTATTCCATTAATAGGAATCCCTGTTAGCAAGCTTTAAAGTTTATATTCCTCCACATCATTACTAAAAAATAAGAAATCATTCTGCCACTTTGTCTCGCCAGAAACAATTCTCTCCTCCTGTGTGTATTCACATCCTTGAAACATTACGGAGCAGCTGTCATCTCTTCTCTCAAAGGCCTCCTTTCCCCTACAAGCTATGAAGCTTTATTTCTGTCACAGTGTTCTTCCAGGTGAGTAACCCTTTCATTTCAGACCATTCATAAGTCTTCTTGCTTCTCTTTTAAATTCTCTGTAGTCTGTAACATTTTCTTAGCAATGAGATGCACGACTCCAAACAAGCAGCTATATACTGGCAGACAAATAGAAAAGCTATTTTCTTTGGTCTACTGCAGTGGAATGTCTTTTTGCTCTGAGTCACATTGGTTTTGTACAAGCAAAGAAGGATCAATACAGAAATTAAATTTATAATTTAACACATCATATCCATATGCAACTATTCATGAAACTGGAGAAAACCAAAAATGTGAAATAAGTCAAATAAAAATTATTACATGCTTTTTGATAATTTGCTGCATTGTACAAGAGGTAGTTATTCCAAGGGTATGACTATTTAAAAATTGTTCAATCATACATGAAATGAATTATCACCACATTTCCATGAGAGAAAATGTATTCATGTTCAATTGAGCCTGAATCAGTGATGGAACAGGTGAGAATAAACTGCTAGATACCCTGAATGAAGGTTCAAAATGACATTTTAATGAATTAAGTACAGATTAATTTTTGTATGAAATTACCACAATGGCCTATTTGGGTTCCACTCAAGCTATATTTCAGGTATAACTGCACGCTACTGGATTGCTTGTTCATTACCAGCCATGTCTGTGCTGGCCCGGGACCAAAGTAGTGTCCTTCGTGATGTAGCTATGTGCTGCTCATAGGAATGGCTATTTAAATGCAATTAGCAATTGTTGTTAAGTCTGACTATGAACCACAGCACTTCCCCTCTCATTTCATTTTGCAGTCCATCATTATTTGTTCCTTACAGTATCCATAAAGTACTAAGTCGCTGAGTGGTTCAAAGAACATTCAAAGAGATACTTCATGAGGCCTGATTCTTCTCAATTGAATGCTTGTGCAGAATGGAGTTTGTCAGCTGCTATAGATGGTGTAGATTAATTCCTGCTCCCCTGAAATATAAAATAATGGTAAAATAACTTATGTTCATAAACAAATGGTACATGTATGAAAAATCTCTAAAAGTTTAAATCTCACAAGCAGAGAAAGAGGAAGGTTGCTTCACAGGGTTGTAAAACCACGAGCGGCAGCGAAGGAGGGCTTGATTAACAAACCAAAAGACATGGCTCCAACGGAGATGAACCTCTTCCTGGGATAGGGAGATGAACCTCTTCCTGGGATTGATTGGGGAACACCCAGGTGGTGATCGACCGACAAGTGCCCAAGATCGAGATAACCAAGGTCGTTAGCCCCTCGCATCTGAATACCAGGTTCCTGTTAATCGGCATCTGATATCATCACTTCTCGGAAACATCTTTGTCCAAGTCCAGCACAGAGAAAGAAGGCCTCATGAATACGCGAAGCAACAAAGGAATAGGTGAACCTCTGCCTCAGGCGGAAAAAACTGTATAAAAACCAACCCGATGGAAATGGCATTCGTGAACAGAGGGGGTCTTGATGCGATAGAGGTCAGACCATAGTTCACCCAGTGCCGATCCCGGGCTCGGTGCTGTCCTTTTAATTGTGGCTATCCAAATTATACTTTGATCATGGAATAAAACTTTGATTATTTTATTACTAAATTGGCTGAATCACTAATTTACCTATAACATCAGCTGAGGTCTGTTGTAAAACTGGTGCAACAGTGCATACATTCACAGACACTGCTGCTCCAATTCCTGTCACATTGCCGGACTGGCAGGACTGAGTTGAAAACCCAAAGCTGGGGAATGCAGCTCTTCTTTTGAGGATTTTGACTACTGTCTCTCATTAAGTTGATGATGAAACACAGTGCTGTAAGATGTGTGCAGATAAAGCTCAAATCTGCACTATCAGCTGTACAAACTCTCCTCCAATAAAGGGCATCATTGGTGAACACTACAACAGCAATTGCTGGAGCATGCAGACCCATCAGCTGCATGCTCCTCAGCTGCTGATTAAATTATTCTAATAAAATGCAGGAAGTTTTCCTACATTCATAAACTGTGCATCTCTGATTCCACCTAATTTTTGTAGTTCCCTGGAATAAAGAAGGAAATTGCCAGAAATTGAACCTAGTAAACCGTCAGATACAGAAAAGCCCCAAAGGTGAACATAATTGTCAGATACTCCAAGCCCTTATTATATGTATGCTGACAGAGTTCCATTGCTCTTGCAGGCAACTGCATTGCACTTGCCCAAACACAGGTCATGTGCCTAAGGCCAGGCCCTCCATTGGTATAAGGTGGCATTGCTCCAGTGGCTTCAGTGTCTGTTAGCCAAGGTTTTAGTCCACACAGACCTGGCTGAAAACATCAAGGAAAAATTCTTTTGTTCCTGAGCAGACCATGTTTTTGACAGCTAATTAGGAACTATTTCACAGTCAACAAAATGTCCATTGACCACTCTCCTACACTCTCCTACAATTGGATCATTCAGGGGTATTTCTTAGGTTTAATTCTCTTTTTGAATAGACTCATTTCTTCTTCCTTGTTTGCTTCCCAGTTCCTCTCTGTAGATTGTTGTCTCCTCTACACATAATTTCAGGGTCTCTTGGAGCTTTCCCATTCATTTCAGGCCATTTCCCAGCCCTCTGATTCTGTTTCAGCTGTCTCTCAAATCCTCATTTCCCCCCTTTCTTCTGCTCTCACATTTCCTCAAGCAAAACAGCAAAACAGTTCTTCATCCACTTCAAGTATATTCAATATTAAATTAACACAGAAAGATCAGAGATTCTGAAGAGCACACCAGATATTTTTTTCTGAGGCTGTGATCTTTGTATCATATTCTCATTGAAGAGGTGCAAAAGTTAAGGAATAGAAGACATAGATGAAGCAGTGGAAAGTAAAAATGATTAAAGATTCTTAATGAAACACAAAAAACAAAAAAATTCTAGTTTCAGGTGCTGATGAAGTAACCATTAAATAGATTGCTCATTTGACATATGGTTTAAATGCGTCATTAAATTCTTAGACCTAGTAAGCAGACATGGTTGTGTGAATCTAACAAAGCTAGGACTTAGTACGAGCTCATAAATAAGGGTAAAATCTCCAGTACTAATAATAAATATTGCCCAAGAAAATTCTAACATCCTCCTGAAAATCCTAACATCTTTTCTGAGAAAAATAATATAACTCATGCTAAAAATGCAAAGGCAATGCATATAAACAAAAGATACCTGGCATTTCAGTTCTTCTCACACACAGATTTTTACAAATGTGAAACAACTGCAGTAGATACACCCATCTAAATAAGAAAAGAAACTGAGGCACTGGATCCATCCAAACCCCATTTTCATTTTTTCCAATAATTAACTAACAATTTAAAGAAAATATCTGATATGCAGCTCATTCTTTAAACTAGTATACCACAATACTATAATCCAACACTTTACCTTTTCTCTTTACTTAAAAGCAATAATATTCTACATTTGACAAAAAAAACACCTCTGACATTCTGCATACCATTAGGACTATTTATGTGAGTTGTTAACTCTAAAGAAAGGGGGAAAAGAGGGTAACAGTCCTAGCAATAGTGAAAAAGTATATAGTGCTTTTTGCCAACTCTGAATGCCCTTTACAAATCCTATTTGCATTTTTTCTAATTTGGTTTTATAAATGTGAATAAAGAAATAAACACCTGAATAAATTATTTTCCAGAGGTCACATAGAAAGAAAGAATGGATTAACCCATGCTTTATGCACCAGATTAGATCTTAAAACACAGTGGCTCTGCCATGAAGCCTCTTGTGCAACCTTGCACCAATCACTTAATACAATTTTATTTTCTGCACATAGGATCAAATAAAGCAATACCAGCATGTAAGATCTGGGAGGAAATGCAACCATATGACAGAGAAGCAGAAGTGCCAAGAATAAAATTCATGCTTTTAACTCACACTCATCTGTTTTACAGACAAGATTCCCTCCTTGGATAAGCATAAGCACATAGTTCAAAATATATAGGATGCCTCTAGAAACACTAGCACATTGGGATAGCACATTAAGGGAGAAGCCTATTAAATAAAACAAGCAACAATTTCTGGAAGAGAAATTCATACAGCCCTGCACTTTTCTAAACAGCTTCCTCACATTCTCACAGTCATTAAAATGCATAAAAATGATTATTTCCAAAACAACATTACCATGAATTACCACTACCCATGTTGCCTAGCAACTGGAGTAATTTTTGAATAGTGAGCTATATAAACCAGTATCTGGAGTTTGTGCAAATGGGTGTTCATTTGAGGGTTTAAGACACATTCATCTTGAAAATCAGAGGCAAATAATACAGTACTGACATAAAACTGAAATACTCTTAAAAACATAAAATGGCACTAACAATTACTGCATCTTAGCAAAACCCTTCTGTAGCAAATCTAAGCCAAATCATATTTGGTCAGGCCAGGAACTGACTCCCTTGCTCTTCCTTGAGTTTGCAAGTGCCCTTTTACAATTTTTTTGAAGATATTTGACATTCCCATGGAGAAAATATGGATTTTTTTATACCTCAAGAGCAAAAGAAACTGGTGACATAAAATGGCAATGTATTAAAGTCAAATAAAAATTCTATTTTTATATATGACACTGAGCTGAAATAACTCAGTAGTTCATACCATGACAGAACAATGTTCTTATTAAGGTTCAAAATAGATCTGGAAATGGTGACAATAGTAGTGACACTGAGAGATTAGAGAGAGATTAAAAGTACATATATGGAATATACAAACTCCCAGAAATCATGGTCTGGTCATTTATTAGATGCAAGTATTTGCCCAGTGTAGGGATTCTTGTCCCATCTTCAGACCCGTGTGAAATTTGACTTGAATACAAGACAAGAGCCCCCAAACCATATCAAACCATATTGTTTGATATCCAAGAATTTCTACATTACTTTCTAACAACTTCAGAAAAAAAGTTCCTGCTAAAGCTAGTATAAATCTTTGTACCTATTCCCAAAATGGGAGTGTATGGGGGGCTCTTCCCAAGGGAGAAAGATTCCAACTGAATGATTTCCAAGGCTTAGCCTTAAAGGTAAAAATTTTTAAAAAGCAACATGTGCTGAAAAACAGCATGTGTTTCTCATAGAGACTACAGGTGGAGAGGCAAATTCATCCCTGGCACAAACACAGAGACCACTGAAAGCAATGCAGTAGCATCTGCTTACAGCAGCTATGAATCTGAACAAGCTTTTCCCTAAAACTACTACCTGTGGAGATAAAGCTGGATACAAAACTGAAGCGAATTTAAGAGCCCGCAGCCTCTTGAAGTTTAGAGAACCAAATTTTTGCAGTCAGAGAAAAACTATGCATTGTGATTTTCCAAGTTCCCAGAAGGCCATGCAGTGCTACTGACAGGCTGCCATAAAATACTTAATGGCTGTTTAATAGCTCAGATACAGAAAGGATGCTCCATTTTGTCTGCTGCTCTATGGAAAATTACTGAGACCACACACAATGTGCAGAGCTGTCAAATAAGAAAATGCTTCCATTGTTTTCCTTTGGTCCCACTCAAAAAAGGCAGTTAACAAAAATACAAATTTATACTTAACAGTGAAAGAGAACACCCCCAAATAATTTTTGAAACTAAAGGTTGGAAAAGAAACAGATTATAACCAATATCAATTCATTTTTACTTGCCAAAATGAAGACAAAAACCAAGAAGCAATCTTGAGTGAACATGTGTAAATAATCATGTTTGCAGCATTTTAAATGCTAAAAGTGTAAAAAGCATGAACTGAAATATTGCTCTGTGGATGACTTGGTTCATTCTCCGCATCATCGTGTTGTTCCTTAACTCCTGATGTCATACATCTGTTCTTCATGAATGGTGACATTCATTGGCAGTTTGATTACAAGATGCTACTGGAAGCCATTCCTATGATGACAGTTGCTACTGCCTAGGATCTAGGCTAGAGAAAAGCAATACTGCCCACAAAATCAGAAACTTCTCAGTAGGAAGGCAGTGTGACTCCCTGGGCCAGGAAATGAATCTGAGCTTCCTCTCAGACCTGCATGCATGACACGTAGAGGCAGTGATGACAAGAAATGAGCACAAGAAATACCCACTAGGTGAGCAATTCCTCTTTTTTCTCAGAAGGCACCTGCAGTAGCAAAGGCCACTGCTTTACTGTGCCAAATAGGGCCTACTTTTTTTTTTGCATATGAAAAGCCGACACTAAGATTCAAACCACGCAAAAAAAAACCCGCAAAGTAACCTTAGATCACAGAAGAAATCTCATGAAAAAAGATGCATGCTCATTGTGACACGTATTTCCAGGAAAGTAAATTCCATACAGTGGACAAGAAGATAATTTTCTCTGCAGTGCTACATTACAGCAGCAATGTTCCTCTCCTTGGAACAAATATGAAACACTCTCACATGCTTTGAAACATTAAAAAAATCTTTGAACAGCCACAAAAAACAAAACCCTAATGTGTTGAACTTCAAACCTTAAGATCTTTCAGCCACCTGGGTCATATTTCAGAAGGCTTCTTCCTTCGAAACCTATTTGTCAAACACAGTGTGTAGCTACCAGGTGTAAGGTCAGATAAGGTGTCACTGAACCTCAGGCAGCTTTTTCTGTAGCTCAAGAGGGCTGCATTGTCCCCAGCAGACTGTTTTTCTCCTTACCCAAATCTTCCTCAGGCCGAGATAGACAAACTGCTTTCAAGCATCCTCTCATTAGGCACAACCCGGACCACCACTTACTTGTATGGGATGTGTTTGCTTCCATTGACAAGGGCGAGGATGACATTGCCCAGTGCTGGCAAGGAGAGACAGAGGCCAGAGCTTCCCTCGCGGTTCTTGCTGAGCACTTTCACGCAGCTGCCCAGGTCAATAAGGTGCAAGCGGCTGCGACCTCCAGACACTGCCATAAACAAAGAAAGCAGACAGTTAGTGTGGGTCTCCAAAAGCAGCTTCCCAGGAAAGCAAACAACTCACTGTGACTTGTGAAGAGGAAACAACCCAGGAGCCTTCCCTAATTCCCATTAGCAGACACGGCTGTAGCGGTCCTGCTAATGCACTGTCAGCCGTTACTGCTGTACATTAGTATACATTGCTGTCTACTCTGAACCTGCTTCAAAATTGCTGGGTACTCACTCCCTCCTGCAGTTTTAACTCTGTGAGAGTCACCAATGTGACTATATTTCTTTAAATATAGCCTGTACCTGAGTTGGCTCTGGTTCTGTCACTGTCACTACTCTTTCTCTGTCTGGAAAACTACAGGCTGGGAATTCCTGCTTAATAAACAAGGATACTTCTCTTATTTTTCCCATCCTGAATACTGTATCTTAAGAAGACACTGTGTTATCTGTGGGATGTTCAACTTTTCCTCAAGTCTATATATTTTCACAGCATCATTTCAGCTAAGAAGTTTGCCAAGACGTGGGTGATGGATTGTGAAGTAGCACCTCTGTTCTAAGAACAGCTTCTGTAAAACCGGACAGTAGATCTTTATGGTCTTTTTCTTGTTTACTCTGCATCAACACACTATTTCCAGAGTGAAAAGATGCTACCATTGAAACATCAGGATTAATAGACATTTGCTCTCTTTAAAAGTCTATGGTTCCTTATGAATCCAGAATGGGAACTATGTAGACTTCACAGAAGTGCTTCTAGCTCTCTAGTATCTCAGAACAATTTCCTAGCTCATTTTTTTGCATCTGATCTTGGACCACTCCTTCCCATTCTCAAGAGTTAGTTTAGAAGCAGTCTGTAGGAAAAGGCAGATTTATTTCTAGGATCTTAATAGGTACAAAACAGAAGAGAATCACTAGGTTGTAAGAGAGAGGTAATAGCAATATATGAGGACACAAACACGCCTTAAACAGCAGCACAAATACTTTCACATCTGAGTTTAACTCTATGCAAGTTAATTCACAGCCATTTTGACACAGGATCTCAATTGGCACATTTGGTAAGAAAAAAGAGACAAGATGAACAAAGACAGAAGACCTCCTATGGGATTTGTGAATAATATTCCAAAATGTGTCCACTATCTCTGTCAACAATTGTTAAAATACAGTGACTTCTGCTGCTCTAAAGTCCTCTTAGTTCTTCAGCTCTATCAGGTGTTAGGCAACACTGGACTGACTTCTATGTATTCCTCTCACCAGAAAGTATCCATAGACACTATGGGCTCCTGCACTGACTGCAGAAAATTAGGCTGCCTTGGGGAACCAGTAAGGCACCTGCACCTCTAAACTGAAAATGGAGGACCTTTTTCTCCCCTCTAAGAGTCTTTAAAACCCTTAAAGAGTCCTTGAGTCCTCTAACGTCACTATTCTCAGAAGGCTGGAATTCCTTACTTGAGTGTCTCCCAATCACTTATTTAGAAGAACAAAGAAATGCATTTAGTTGCTACTGCAAATGGCTGTAGGTGACTTTACTGGATCATATATAATAAATATTTCTGTTGCTAAGATTACTAGATGTCAGGGAAACAAAAGAAAATGGAAGAAATCACTACCTTTCAAAAGCTGTCATATTGTTTCCACATACACTCCTATTACACAACTTGAGGAAATCCAGAATAAGATAATTTACTGGCTGTTTCTTTCTTATTTAATTTACATGTTGAAGGAATATTTTTGAGATTGTAGATCCACTTCATTAATCGGAAAATGAAGTTATTTGTTAGGCAAGTTGTCCACTAATGTGCCTGGCTACTATAGAGAAAAGAAGTGGAATATCTTAACACTTGGGTTTTTTTCTATGGTCACAGAGACTTTGCAGAGCTGACAGCTGAAAAATGACAGTGATCCAGTTCTGCCACAATGTCATTTATTTCAATGGTGCTAAACCTGCTTCATGACATTCCTGGTAATGAATCTAACAAGGAGGTAAGTACAGTACCAATGCCTTATTCTAACAGTCATTTTTTACCAAAATCACATGTTAGCCAGCCCTTTAATCTCTTTTCCTTTAGAAGCCGGGTTTCTTTTTTTTCCCCCCTTTCTTCCTATCCCTTTTTAATCCTGTTATTGGAATCTATATATCTCTACTATCTTCAAGTTTTTTCTCTGAGAAGTCCTTCATTACAGCAGGAGACAGTGATAATCACTAGGCACCCTTTCTGAGCAGCTGGAATTCCCCCTCATTCAATTATCAGTGGGATCTGACCCTGCCTAGCTTGTAAGGCCACTCAGATATGGAAACTTGAAGACAGGAGTATGGTCTGGTCACGAGACAAAGATATAACTAGAGGCAGTGGGCAAAGCATGCCATATTCTAATTCAACAGGATTGTGTCTCCTTTTTCTGAAATTATAGCCACAAGAAAATAATATTTTCCCTTTTATTAATGGTATTTGAAAGTAAAAGAAAAGGACTGTGTGTACATGTACTTTTGTGCAGTAAAAAATATGGAGCATTAAATAATTGCAATAATTATTCCCTCAAAATCAGCCATCTTATTCCTATAAACTGGTCTGTTTGAGTATTCACCGTCTTTCTTTCCACTGCAGGGTGGTTAATTAATAAATCTTTAGTTAATCGAGATTTCTGACTGCCAATTCCACAGGGATTGTTGCTTAAATACATGCAAGTCGCATTTCCATTCAGAGCAACTTTTTGGTTTTTTCTTCTATAAGTACAGTCAGTGCAAATTGTCTTCATTTAAACATTAGACCTTAATACTGCAGTGGTGATCACCCACTACACATCATGCCTTACAATCTATTCCTTATTACCAATAACCTATGAAGAGCCAGGAGCTGAAACATATGCTGTTTCTGCAGAATTGCTTAAGCCCATGAAATTAAAGAAGCAGATTTCTCTGGTGTCTTTCAAATAAACATTTTTTTCTTGTACAAAAAGATTATTAAAAAATATATTTTTAATATCAGGATTTTATTTTTCAGTGGGGGTGCTTCCTACACAATACAAATCTTTTATTATTGGAATTTACTTACAAAAACCCCTCTTGGTATATCTTCAGTCATAAACAATTTGAGAAACTTGAAATAGAAGAAAAATATAATAAAAATATAAATGGTGTGAGAAAAAAGAAAGCTTTGAAAATTATAGAAACATAAAATTAGACATGGAAGCACCTTTTCCTCATTTAAAAGTGGGATATGGAAGTAAAGACACAAGCCAGTGAAAGCATACATGACAAAGAGAGGGAACAAGCCTATCTGAAAAATCCAGACCCTTTACAAAGAACCACGAGAGTCCTTTGTGCACACATAGTTGGGCCAGCAACTAAAATATCATGTGTCTCCAAGAAAGGGTATAGTTTTTATGGGGTGTCAACATCAGCTTCCCAGTTTATGGACTGCCATCATCAGCTTCCTCTGGCACACACACTGCCCTATATAGGTGCCAGAGAGGAACAGTTAACATTAGGGTGGCAAGGAATTCTAGTCACCACAATATTTTAATCCATGACCTCAACGCTATCTGTAAAGATAATAATAAAAGCCAATTTGAAAAGCACCTTTTTTTTTTCAGATACAGAGGCCCACACAGGGCTGAGAACTGCCAGTGTCTCCACAAGAGCAACTAAACTGACAAGAGACAGTAATAATCCCCAGTGGCCTTTAATGGCCTTTGGTAGGTCTTCACCAGACACGTGGACAGCCTGCTTGTATGAATGGCCCCACCCCACCCTGAATGGAGAACGCTGCTGATTTTCTCCACTAAAGAATATTGTCTGAAGGCCCAGCTCCCAGGCAGGCTTGGAGGAGACAGAGAGGAGTGAGAGGACAGCTTACTTCCA
The DNA here is from genome assembly GCA_013400575.1 of Peucedramus taeniatus. Lineage (NCBI taxonomy): Eukaryota > Metazoa > Chordata > Aves > Passeriformes > Fringillidae > Peucedramus > Peucedramus taeniatus. Next base: position 16,750 of record WBNO01025597.1, read on the forward strand.
CCTTTGCCGCTCTTCTCCATGCGGTACTGGTAGATGTGCAGTGTGAAGAGCATGTGGGAGTTGCGGTGATCCTCCTCGTCGCAGTCCTGCTGGCTGCTGCGGCGGGAGGCGATGGCGGCATCCAGGAAGAAGGCAGCCTTCTCTGCCGTAGGCGCACGGAGCTCGCTCTGATTCTGAAGCTGCAGTTAACACCAGGGAGAAATGGCTGAGAAATTCCCACACAGGTAAACACCACCAGACAACTTCTTGCAATCAACATGCACTGTGGATACACTGGCTTCTACTGGGACCAAAAATGAGGAGGTGCTCAATGGAATGAGACCCTCCTGACACTGGCAGTGGCAGTAACATGCCCTCCAGGAGCCATCATGGCTAGAAGCGGGGAAAAAAAATTGTGGAAGACACGTCAATCCCAAACTCAACAGCTGGTGGAAAACAGCCGGGGCAGGTCTACATGTTACCCTTCAGAAAGTGTTAGAAGGAAGCAGTCCACAGTTAAATCTCAAAAATAACAGGACTGAAGCTTGTATTCTGCACTGTGCCATATGAGGAGCAGCCCAGAAGAGAAGCCTTTTCCTTGCCTCTTGTTGGGGGTTGGATCTGTTTCTCTTGTGTTTGTGGAATTTTTTCCTGGTGGTTTTGCTAGGTAACTAATTGCTGGGTACTTATGGGTACTTGACTGAAACAAAAGGGGGCAGCAGGTTTTTCCTGGGGAACAGCAGTGGAACAGGACAGCTCGGTCTGAAGGGCACCGCTCCAAAAGGATGTTGGAGCACCAGAGGACCTGGCTTGTTTTCCACTGGATTTCTTCCCAGAGGAAGACTGGACTCATCTCGTCACTATTGGACTTTCCTACAGGACCATCTCCACTCCACAGAACTGCATCTATTACTCCAGGAGGATTTCATCTGGACTGCTTTTAACACCCTGACACCCAGGGTGTCAGGTCACACCCTCAACTCTGTCAGGGTATTTTCTGAGGTTTTGTTGTTTTTGTTTTGCTTGTCTCTTAGTGCTATTACATTCGTATTTTTCTTTGTTTTGTCTAATATTCCTAGTAAAGAACTGTTATTCCTACTCCCAAATCTTTGCCTGAGAGCCTCCAATTGCAAAATTATAATAATCTGAGGGAGGGGGTTTATTCTCTATTCTCTATTTATTCTCTATTCAAATGGAGATTCCAGCTTTTGCTGGCAGGTACCTGTCTTTCAAACTAAGATACCTCTTCATACCACAAGTTTATTATGCACCTGCTCACAAGCCAGGGCAATCCATTAAGTGAAACAAGGCAGGTAATGTACAAACATTCATATTTGCTGGACCTCAATCCCTGTCACCAGCCTGTTCTCAACTCTCCTAAGTGACAGACAGCATAGGAGGGCAGATATTATTAACTCTTCCTAACATTAGGAATGCATGCATGTTTCATGGCACCTAAGACTGGTCTGGCTGTGCAAGGGACACGTGACTGTGCAATCTGATGGCATTAGTTGTGGCAGTCCACAGAAGTGGCCCGCAGCCCATAGGATAGATTTGTCTTGTCTGACATAAAAACAGCAAGGAGCTCCCTGTTCATGGGGTTTGTTCCCCTGCCATATAATATAGCTGACAGTTAAGTTCTCCAAAATACAGTAATTCTGTTTTCTCTTTGTGACCATTAATCAGTGAAAGGATAAAGCTGAGGCTGTGTGTAGGATTCAGTGACACAGCTGAAGGCTAAGCTTTCTCAGGAAAAAGGGAGGGGGACAGGGAGGAGTTAACAAGGCCAGCAGAAGGCAGGCCAGTCTGTGGGCTGATCTCACTAATGTAAGCAACAAGAAAATGTGCATACTTGGAAAGGTCCAGTGACAGACAGTATGACATATGGTGATCACTCATTTGCTATACACACTGCTGATTCTGCATATCTGTATGGCTATAATATAATATCCTCCCTTCATCTGAGGATTTGGAGAATTCAGGTGTACAACACATGACTCCAGAATGTCTTGTAAGCACACATAAAAAGGCTTCTTTCCTTGCAATTTAATCCAGTCTTTCACACTGCAGAGATATATAGGTGTCTCATGGAGCTACCTCTTCTTCACTGATCTAAAATAATTACTATTGTATATAGCGGTACTGTCCATATCTATATGAAAATAAGCTACCATCATGGAATATTTATTATTATTGTTATTGTGTTAGTACCTTAGTAAAGAATTAAGCACTAAGGAGATGCTGGTTGTGACACAGTTATGTAACACATGCAATGTGTGAATTCTTAACTGAGCCATCCATTACCCCAAAGGGAACTGTGCAGACTCAAGTCTCTCATATTTACTAGACTGCACCAGTTACAGGATACCAGAGGGTGAGATCTCTTGTGATACAGTATTTCATAAAATGCTCAAGTCAGGAGTTAAGTGAAAATGAGAACCCTAATTGTTATTTAAAATCTAACCACAACTTTATAGTATTTAGGTAGAATGCAAAAGAATGGAAAATGTGACCTAAGTATACCTAAAAAGTTTAAACCACGAAGAGATAAGACACAGAATTTATTACTTGCTGTTTAAAATCTCACAGTTCACAACTTGTGTGGATGTGAGTCATAAACTCTAGATGCTTGAAGCTGGATACAATGTACATGACCCTTAGGTCTGTTCCCTTCTCCCTCCATTCCCCATCCAGGAATAAGCAGAGCTCTCGACAAACAGCCTTTGCCTTTCAGGATGAAAGAATATTTTCAAGCTCCATCACCTTCTTTTGCTCCCTCTTCAACTACTCATACAAAAAGCAGATTTACTCCCTCACAAACAGCAAAATGAAAGAGTAGGTCTCTTTTCCCCTCAAACCAAAAGAGAGGGGAAAAATAGGGCTGCTGAGAATTTCTCATAGTTACCCAGAAAATAGATGAGCCAGTTACTCATTCCTGCTAAAACTCCAAACCTGAGAAAAGTATGAATTTTTATTGACTTGCCCAGCTCAGGAATGTACTTCATGGCAGCAATTAATAAGTAGCAATTAATGCTCCCTAGAACACTGCTAATGCAAATGCTATAAATAATGTAGTTTATAAAGAAATAAACAGCCATATTAATGGCCTGCAGCAATTTGTGCAGTACTGTAAATATTTTAGCTTGTTGTTTTACAAAAGAGAGATCACACTTTTGTTTCTTTTTTTTTTTTTTTTTTAAGAATGAGGTGAATTTTTGTGCTCTGAATGTTTTCACATTTTATTGCAAACACAAGCCCTTGCTCTATATCACTTACACCAGAGGTACAAATATTTAGGCCAGGAGAGCAGATGGCCCTGCAGCTGCAGCTCATAAAGTTCTTGCATGTTTTAAAGTAAACACTTTCAAGTCTATAAACCTTATGCTCTGGGTAGCTCATGAATTTGAACCATCTCAATAGCTCCAGAAGAAACCACAAAAGTCATGTTACTTGTTTCAGTGTAAAATTAATCTTGGATTCACCTGCATGCCACAAATGGGGTCTTCACAAAGGTAGACACCTGGGGACTGGCCATCTTGCAGGCTGCCTGTAGCCACTTCTGACAACAGATCTCTCAGATTTTCTTCTTTCCCCCACACTTCCACTGCAGAAATACGGACTGAGAAGCGTGCTCCTGTCTTCTCTTTGCGTTCGTTAATCAACTTGAACAGCCACGAGATGGCACAAGGAATTATTCCAAGGTTTTGCGTGGAATCATCCTTCCCAATCATGGTGTATGACTTCCCTGTCAGGAATGGGGGGGATGAAGAAAATATCATTCCTAGGACATTAACAGCCTTCTGCCAAGAGAGGTTATCCTGCACAGCATTCATGAAAACAACTTCACTACAACAAGGACAGTCAGAAATGGGAAAATATAGGCAGGTAGACAAATAGGACGTGGAAAATGCAGATGGAATCTTGAGCTTCTTTCAAAAATCATTACCTCATGCATTCCCAAGGCAGTGTGCTGCAGGTCCCCACCTTGCAATGCTGCAGCATCTGATGTGGTTGAATCATGGAGGAAATTGAGCAGAGCAGGAGTGCCACAGCCTTTAAAAACCTCTATTTTGAATACTGTAAGTGTGGTATTCTTTCAATACCATTTTACTTCATAGCACTAGATTGTATTTCAAATGCTGGAGTTGAGATTGACATAAGCCTGGTCCCAGAATCACACAGATGTAACCTCATTAAGGAAAAAAAAAAAAAAAACAAAACCAACCAGGTATATGAGATCACTTGGTGCAGAAGTGGGTTCACTACAATTAATATTTCATCTGGGTCAAAACTGTCCCCTGGTTAGGTATTTTTTAACTCTGGAATTATAGCTCTAGCTTTTCTTTTTTGTAAAAGTTTGGTGATTAAGAGCAGACACAGAGTATTATCTTAAACTGCTTTAGGTGTCAGTACATATAATGCTTTTAGATGAGTTTTCTAAAGCTCCTAAACTTATAAGCCAAATGATAAAGGTATACATCCTTTCAGGCAAGTACTTGTGGCTTCTTTACCTTGTTTCCTTTCTTATGTTGAATCTATCTGGAAAAAGATCAGTGGAAAAAAATATTTCTATGCACATGTCTCTGTCAAGGTCTGGGTAGGTCCATGGTTTGTGGAACGGTGGAGGTGCAGTTAAAGCAACTGCAGAGATTCAACTTGTGCTTCACCAAAAGCCTAGCTAGGATACTGCTCTAAAGGATGTGTAGCACTTGTAAGAGCCTGTTATCTGGTGGCTTCCTTTTCCATCTCATTTGCAATGTTGTGTTTGGCAGGCCACAGGAAGGTTAAATATCTAAGAGCTCATCCTAGTGTCACTCCTGCTTCATCCAGAGGGACCTTCTGGTGTAACTGGAACACCAACCTGCTGCATTCACTGTACCAGACCTGGTTGCATTGCAACATTCAGTGCTCTATAGGTTTTGTTGTCTATAATTTGGGATAATCGTGGCCTGATACAGCTTGATCTTCTTTACCACCAGCAAAACTGAATTATCCTTTGAAGTTACATCTGTGCTTCTTTAAGACAGTAAAGAATGGAGATCATTGCACACATGCAATAAACCCCTTTTCATTCAAGAGACAGTACTTCGAAAACACAATAAGATAGACATTAACAAAACATCCAGTTATTTCAAAATAATAGTTGCTAATGATGATGATGATTCTCCTTTTTATTGTCCTTTGCTGAATACCTGAAATGCTACTGAAGCATGTCCAAAGTGTGAGTTTTGATCCACCAGTAACATTCAGTTAACCATTAGAATACGGTTTGTTGGAGACACAGTAGGAAGAGGTCAGTAATGAGTGAACTGTCTAATCAGGGAATAGAGTATAAATCAAACTATTTGAGTGCCCAGTCACACTCCATAAGAGTGCCATCACAAACATCAAGTACTTGAGTGAATACTCATAATACACAGCTTGATAAAAGTGGCATTTGGGCAAACCCTCACCAACACTAAGCACAGTTGGAAAACTGAAGATCACTGTTGGACCATTCATTAATGACTGAACACAATGCAAGACAAAATTGCTACAAAATATTTAAGGGCTGAAATGAAGCAATAATTCAAAGGTAACTTCGGTTCCAAAGAGCATGCTGTCCAACATTTACACAACAAGAAAAGTGAATAAATGTGTAAGCAAGAGGTGAAGATGTAGTACAAGATCAGCCACAGGTACTTTCAAATGCAATTAATATATACAGACAAATAAAAGTTTGTTTTCCTTAACCTAACAAACTAGCAATCCTGTGTTAAAATTATTCGTTTTGCTGCTTGAGAAGGGAAATTTAGTAATACCAACCAAGCTTGGCATGACCAAAGCAGAACAGGCAGCCATCTGCCCCATTGACCACAGACTGGATCACCTCAGCCACAGTCCCAGCACATACTTCAGCCTGTCACAGGAATTGGGGGAAAAAAAAAAAGAATAAAAATACAGGAAAGAAAAAAACCAAAAGCATTAACAATAATAAGGAAAATAATTATTTTCACTGGAAAGTGGTAGTAATGTCTTCCCTGCTCCAGATATCATGTTGAAGTATCAAAAAATCTAATCCTGCTTGTCTCGTTCATATGACCTGTGCTGTTGATGGGAATGACATTACTTGTGTAAGCACATGAAGCAGGACTTTTGTTCTGGATCAAGAAAGTTTCATTCACTGATGCATAAACATCCTTTGTGGGGTTAAAAAAATTACACATATTGTAAGGGGGTGTAGCTGGTTTGTTAGAACTACCTATTTAAGATATTTTAAGATACAATTTTGATTAAAAAACAATCTAGCACTGAGGAATTTTTGCAGGCTCGATTATTTGCCCAATTATGGACTGAGTTGCATGTGGGTAAGGAATATAAAGGGAACAAACAGCTTCTTTGGAATTAGCTAGGTGACCCGACATTATTATGAGTCTTCTCAGCTTTTTGCAGTAGTGGACCCCATTCTGAAGACTGTAGCAGTATTTTAAGAAGTACAACACAGAAATTTACCCCAGGCATTCTTGAATTTAAGGTTCAAGCAGGCTGAATGGTCAACTGTGCTCCTGCAGGAACTGCTTAACAACAGTGGATGAAACTCAATCAGAATTCACAGTTTAGGCCTTGATGGGAAGCACTTTGCATTTGACAACACATCAGGTAAATTCACCTTGGTTCATGGCTGCTTCTAGACTATCCCTAAAACAGAAAGTAAAATGGTCCAAGAAAGGGACTGTTCACAAGCCAGCCCCTTGAACTGCATCCAGGCATTAGTCTGCTAGGTGCTAGCTGCTTGGACCAGGACTAGGTGAGGGAGTGACCTAATGACACAATTATGTGACAGTACTTTAGATGGCCTTGTGTCCTAGCTCTGCTTGGTTTATGAATACAGAGACAGCCTTACAGGACTGTTTTCTAATTATACTTTGCAATGTTACTTTATTCTTTTACTGTCCTCATGACATTTGGGTAACATAGTTCATCAAACCAAAGTCTAATAAAGATAAGAAACCTGAATATATACTCATCAATAAAGACCTGTCAATTAAAATCCCCATCTTCTTATTGCAAACTGTACAATAGAACACTGAAAAAGTAATCCTTGATCCCTTAGTTAATAGAGGACTGCATTAGAGAACTGTAGTTCTGATCACATCTCTGTAAACACCAAACAATATTTTATAACACACAATAACTTGTTGATATTGAGGATTTTCCTATTAACCACCATTTAACACATTTATTGAATGTATAATTTAAGGAGAAATTTCTTAGAGTAAAGAATAAAGAAAGCACACCATTACTCAGCAAAAATTTAATAAACCAAATTCATTATTGATTATCATGGCAGACCAAATTCAGCCCTGGTAGAAGTGCACTGAAAGTACTACTGCTGCAGCAGAAATCAATTTGGCTCTGGTGCATGCTGCTGCTTAGATAACTCTTCCAGTCGTAGAGGGCCTACCTGTGATGCATCCTGAGGGAAAACTGCATCAAAAGCAAACATCTTGGGTGGAACCTGGCTGCTCCTTTTCTGGAAAGCATTCTGACCTCCGCAGGCCAATGGGTCATACAGGGTGATTTGCTTCTTGCGGGGGTCAACTTTTAGGAAAGAGCTGGACTCAGACGTGTCTCTGGCAAGCGTGGAAGAAATGCGCACCATGACTTTGACCTGTCAGCAAACACACAAAAGATGAGCACGTTTCATTAGTCTCATTTGTTTCATTGGTTGCTCTACAACTGGTATGCTGAATGAATTGTCCAGCACACTTGACCAAACCATATTTGCTTTTTGTAGCTAGTGTCTCAGTGGAAGTCAGTGAACACACAGGAAATATTAGGCAAAATTTGTCCTAAACTATGAAGTGAATGAAGCCAGAACTCTCAATCTATTTCAACAAGCAACTTGTGTATTGAGAATTACAATGCACACCATGGTGTTTTAATGTCGATGCTACTCAACTACAATGAGGAAGTGTTACATCATCTTGCCTTACTCTCAATATAAATTGAAAGTTAACTGTACCTTGGTGGCTCAATTAAGAAAGCTGAAAGATACTCTAGACTGCTAAGCTTTCAGAACTGCTGTGGTCCCTACAAAACAGCCTGATCAATAAGAGGCCATAAAAGGCAGATCTATAATTTACACCTTTGCAATTCTAGTCCAAAAGCTAAGATGAAATGCATAGTTCTGAGTGCTGTCATCAAGGAGTTGTGAAAATAGTCCCATTTTAATGGTCATATTTTGAAATTACCATCATGGGAGAGGATGTAATAAGCGATAAAAGATTTGTTAAAACATGCTAGCTCACAACTCATTAAATAGCTATATAATAAGATGTTATTCCTGGGACAAAAATAAATCTTCACAGATTTAATGAGGTTATGCTGTATCCGTAGCTGAGTTGGTAAGCAATTTAGATGTACGTAAAACTGATGACAATCAATCTAGCTTTGGTTTTCCCCACAAATTCACCACCTGCAGGCACGTGAGCTCCTGACTTTAGAGGGCAAATATCACCTCTCTGCCAGTTCTAGTCACACCTGCACACACTTTCTCCTAGAGCAGATTGGCACTCACACCAACTAGACAGAACTTTTATGTTAATGCTCCTTAATCGTATGCCACTTCTATCAAACCCACCCACATTTAGCATGTAAGTGACCACAAAGGGTCATGTCGCATAGGGTGAAAGCACATCTGCTGTTGGAATGGCAGACACATTCCAGGAGAAGGTTGTAACCCCAGAAGCTGGGCTGCAGTTCCTGTTGGTCTCACTGAGACTGGTGCTCTTTGTATGTAGGTGTCATCTCATGCCGGCCCAAACTCACCCCTGCATGCAAATAAATCAGCTGCTTTGAGAAGTAAAGTCTGAGAAAATTAATTTTTGACACAATTCCTTTGAAGACAACAGAATGAGATCAGAGATTAACTGGTATTATTCAGTATTTCTGTGACATCTTCTCTGTATGAAAGTGAGTCAAACCGGTAATTTGTCTCCAGGATTTTAACCTGGCAAAACAAGTTGTCAATAAATGGTGAAACAGTCACAAATCTGCTCACACAATTTCAGTTTTACACTATTATCTGATGATATGCTTATGAAACCTAACCTCTAACTGTAGAAGCCATCTCTAATGTCTGGCCAAAGGCATTCTTCTGGACCCAACCCTAAGCAGAGCTGACTCCTACTGAGGACAACAGCAGCCAGCACACCCAGTCAGTCCACATGAACTGAGCAAGGTCTGTTTATTCCAGCCCTCGGTCTTCTGGAAGATTGGAAGGCAAGCACTGGTCAAGTTAGCAGGGAAGGAAGGGAGTAGAATTATAAATCCATGGGGAGCGAGAAAACAAAGGGCAATATCAATCTTGTGCTGTTTTCCTATTTTCAACTTCATATGCCTTTGGCTTTCTTTTACTGTGTACCACATTTTTAAGTAGATACCAGTATCACGAGTATTAAACTGATCTGCTGGAAAACAAAATAAATGCTATTCTTCAACTACTTTAAATAAAATACTTGCATGCTTTAGAAATCTTTTCCCCTATAAGTTTATGTGTATTTTTGGCTCCTGTGAATCTATGTCCTCCAGATCCTTGATCTTTGTGTGCAAAGGAGAGTTAACAGAATACTCTGGGCTATGGGCTTTTTTGGGTTTTGGAGAATGGACAGTGTGTGAAATTTAACAACCTTTCATATACAGGCAGTCTAAGAATTATTTCTGGTCTCAAACTGTATGGGCATGCAGTTTTAACAGCAGCTACACCGGCTTTGGTATGGTATAATATCACTGGCATGGGTCCGGATTTAAACCTGTTCACACGAAATCAGATTAATACCTGCCACTTCTTACTGAAGTAATACTGCAAATCCTCCTAACTTCCAACAGCTATAGTGATAGAAGCTAAGGCATCAGGTTCTTCTTTCCCAAGAGTAAAATACCAGTTTAACTGAAATCCTAAAAATTTACTAGCATCAGATAAACTGAATGAACTTTTATTAAAAAAAAAAAAAGTGCTCAACTCAGAAGCCCCAGGAGCTGTCAAACAGCCTATATTGCTCCTCAACACTGCTGAATATAGACATTTCTCAAGAAAAATACTGCTATTGCCATGAACCTTTGTATATCTGTGCATTAGGGATTTCTGTTTTGAGACCTAATGGTTCACAGAATCACAGAATCGCATGGGTTGGATAAAAGCCCCATAAGATCTGGAGTTCAACTGTTAACATATAACTGCCAAGTCCACCACTAAGCCATGTCCCTAAGTGCCATGTCTACACAGAATCCTCAAATAGTTTAGGCTGGAAAAGACCATGTTCATATGTGTTAGGGCAGAGGAATATCATATTGATTACATGTGGATATTCTCTTAGCTGGACCACTTCTTACTCATCATGAAGATGTCTGTGTGCCTTGGGACACCATATCATAGGTAATTCTGCTCAGCTCCTTTTAAATCAGCCTACAGGAGCTGTCTCCATCTGAGTCAGTTGTCTGACCCCTTTGCAGGCAATAGAGAGGAACAGACATTTCTAGCACTTAACTTGCATGCTCTGTTTTACAACAGAAGAGCCCCACAAATACCTCTTGCTTTCTCTATAACACCACAGGCATCTTAAAAGTTTACCTGAGATGTAGGTACCTACAGTGTAGGCTGCTTAAAGTTATTCTTTTTGCTCTAAGCATAATAAAAATGCTCTTTTTGGGCAGCACAATGCCTGGCCCAAATTCCATAGCGCGCGCACGCGCACACACACACACACACACAAATCTATGTGACAGTCTCTAGAAAAAATACATGCCAGCAAAAATAAAGCTAGGCACATGAGTGTCATGGACACAGAATACAAGCAGTAACAATAGATTATTTGAACTAATCTGGTAATTTGTAGGCACTTAAATATTCTTCCAGGCCAGTTTCACACTAGTGCAATCCTTTCAAATCACTCTTGATTTACATTGCATTAATTGAGAAAACAATTAGATCCCATCTGTGCAGACTGTATGTCCCCTATATGCCATGGGAGCTATGACTCTAACAAAAACCCAATGGGCAAGCAAAATACAGGCAAACTTCAGTCCTGAGAAACACATTCAGAACTACATATGTAACAGTGCACACCAAAACAGATTTTAAAACATCTGAGCCACATATATCTTCTGAGAAGACAGGCAAGCTTGTGGTCTGGGAATCAGCCTGAGACCGGGGATCTAGGACCCCCCTGATGGCTGTGTCCAAATGCAGTATGACTGAGCTTTTGGTGCAGTCTATTTCACACTGTTCACCTGTACAGAAGGCAGAGTCACAGCTTACTTCACTGCCAGGCACACTGAGAGATTCAGTCACTGTCTGGCCTCAAAGAACTGGCAACAGTCATTTTTTCCACACACCATTATGAAATATTATTATGCTTGTAACCTAAATCCAAGAATTCAGGAAAAGCATTTCCCAACAGTGGTTGTGACAAGAGTAAATCAACTAACAGCAGTAGAAATTATGGGAGACCACAGCTTCCTGCTCTGCTGTTTCACAGTTCCTCATGTAATTTATAGCTGGAGAGTTAGCAGGGGAGGCTCAGAGTCTGTGCTGGCCCCTGAAAATCCACACCACAGGGGAGGCAGCACAAGGAGGGGCAAATGTAACTCAGTCAGCTATTGGGATAGCACAGGAACTTTCTGGACTTAAAAGATTTCAGCTCAATTTAAGGAATGGACAGACTGAAGATCATGGTGCTGTGCTGGGGAACTCAGAAATACAGTATGGTTAAAGTAACTGAAGAGTGAAGTTTAAGAACGTTAATACATTATGATTGCAATTTATATTTAAATAAAGCCTAAATTGAACTTCTCTTTAAAAAGAAGAAAGAAGGTTTTCTGCTTCACTTCCTACTTGGCATTACTCCTTCAGTCCACTGCTACAGTTTCCCACTAATCTCTTGTAATTGAAGCATCTCAGAGATACCACCTGTGATTAATGGGATCACTCAGTCTGCCAGAAATTCTTGTTTGGATTCCAGTGATCAGGTCTTGGCAGTGCCCAGCCTCGGAAGCACCTCTGACTGTTTCTATGGGGAAACATGAAAGCAATCTCCTGAGACATGGGCTCTTGGTAAAACAAATAACCTGGGCCTAATTTTGATCTAATTACACCCATGCAAATCTGGGTGAACTCAGTAAAAATTACTCTAGCTTAGGAGTGGAGAAACAGAATAAAATAAAAGGTCACTTATCCTGCATCACTGCTGTGCCTCTTGTAGGATATAACTTCACTTTTTAGGTCTGCTCATGCTGGTAGCATTTTTTAATGTGTTTTGTCTTATGAATTTACAGTATTTCACTGGACAACTATTTAATCCAACAGCACCCCCATTTACTTATCTGCATTTCAGTTCCTGCCTTCAAAGACATGACTTGTTGTTACATGAGTTCCACAGTCATTGAATTCCACAATATTACTCCAGAGGTGAAATGCTACGAACAAAAGCAGAATCAGAGCTGTACTGTTCAGGCTTCCTCAACTGGTTTGGGGTTTTTTTGTGTATATTTGTCTATGCACTTATTGTACAGATACAATGTACAGATACAGATGTGTGTATTCCAATTATATACCTCATTTTTTAAAGCATTTACATTTTCTGAATATATATAAAAATCCATTATTTTTCATAAATTTCTCTCTATTGGCACTGATGGTTTCCTTCATGGGTATCATTCAGTAGCATCAAGAGAGAACCTAGGGAATTGTTGTATTAACACTATGCTACTGTACTGTAAAAATAAGCATAAAACTTTTAATCAACTCTATGAAAATTTCAGTTGCCTGAACCATTTTTCTTTCTCCTTTTTTATCTAAAGCATCCCTATAAACACACCTACTATTTCTCAAAGAAGGAATTTGCTAATTGCAGGATTTTCCCCAGATAAACTCAATTTGTGACCTGTCGTGGACCTTTTGTTACATTCATACTCTGTGGAGAAAGGACAAAGGTTCAGCACACTCTGCAAAGTAGAACTGGTGCCAAAGAAATAAAAAAAGAAAGCAGAGTCAGGCCACTGACACTGCCATGTCTCCTGTGCCCACAGGGGTCTGTCTGCAGGACCGGCAGCAAAATGAGCAGGGGAGGTGGGAGCAGGGGAGAACTTACCTCTGTAAGTTGTGTCTAATCTGTGTCACACACCAAGAGCTACAAACACAGACTGGAATGAGGCAACACAAGCAGAGATTGACACTGGGGATGTTATAACTTCCTTCTACTCTTGCCTGTAAGATTTCATTTGGGGTTCATTTATCTAATTACTGCAGGGACAGGGCTAGACAGCTGTTGCTTCAGACACTGTGCCTGCCTTTATGAGCTGCTTTTCTCACCAATCATTTGAGCAGCTTCTGCTGGATGTGTTCTGGGTAGTGGTGGGAGGCAGGAGCTGCAGTGCAGTCACAGGAGAGACAGGCCAGCCAGGACTATTGAGCTGTTTCAGCACTCCATCAATGTAATGGCAATCACTGGCTGCAGGAATAGCCATATTGGAGGTTAATGAAGAGTAGGTTTTGTAATTTCTCACTGTTACAGTTGTAAATAATGGTGTGAGGCATGCATTTTTGCTGGAGCCAGTCACAAAGTACTACAGCACAAGAAAATCTAGGCCATCCCTAAACTTGTGCACATAAATGCTTTTGCATGAGGGCTGTAAAGTTTGAAGCCTTTCTACCCTGCTCAGAGAATATGAAACCACCTGTTAAGTATGTTAAAGGATTTTTCTTACAGATTATGAGACAATTAATTGATCATGCTGACATGAAATCTAGGAGGTCAAGATAAACAGACTGACCCAGAATTCAACAAATACAAGATTGTATGAGTGGACATTGTTTTAATGGAAATATGATCACATTTAGAAGAAACCACAAACAAATTCAGGTGAATTATGCCAGTGCAACCTGGTCAGGAAGCATGTGCAAACAGGCCTTGTTGTCCTCTCTTTCTATTTTCACAAAGGTAACACTCCTAGGCTTCAGTAGTCCTTTGCTTCAGCACAAATTAGAAAACACATAGGCCTGATCACTCTTGCTGTTGGTGGAAATGGCTGTTAATGATAGTGATGTTTTGGAAAAGCAGTGAAAATAACGGAAAAAGCAATAGCATTAGAGCATGCAGGTCTCCTCTTTTTTTACAACAATTCCTCTGTTTCTATCTTGTGTAATTGCTAAAATTTTACCGGCTCATCAACCCCATCCTGTACAGCAGTTAAACTAATTTGAACTTATAGCAATAATGGGAAGTAGCAGCAGCACACTGTACCCAAACACCAATCATGTTATTCAAAAAATGTGCACTTACCGTGATTGCACACTTTTTCAGTTGGACAATGCAACTTTAATAATTAATTCAGTAAAATCTGGTGTGAAATATGCTCAGGTCACAGGGCACGCCTCAGGGGTTTCCTGTACTGTTCGTGGCAGCAGTAGCTGTGAGTTTGTCACTATGGTTTAGTACAGCTGAAAGACAATGCTGAGCACCAACACTGTCTGAAACCAGCATATGCATCAGACCAACCATTCAAATCTAACATTTCTACTTCAGCATTTACTAGATTCGAAATTACCAGAGAGCACTGCAACTTTCTTCTACTCTTAAAAAAAAATAAGTTGCAAAAACAAAACAAAACAACAACAACCAAAAAAAAAAAAAAACCNATGAGGATCATCCCATCATGGAAAACAATCTTTTCTTAAGTCTCCCCACATGCAGATTGGGTTCCTGGCTTTCCTTTCGCCTCCTTACAATCTCTTTAAGGTAAGTCTGTTTCAGAACTGCATAACTGGGCAGCCTGTGTGTTGCCTCAAGCAGGAGGAGGATTTTTCCCAGCTTCTGACATTCTCAATATACCTGTACTTACAATGGAACCAACAACAGCCTAACTCAGCCCATGTGCTGGGATTAATTTTTTTTTTTTAGAATATCTTTAAACATCACTGAGAGTGGCATTTTCATAAGAACTGAATAAGCTAAAATAGCCTTTCACAATCCAAGCATGAACAACATGGGATCAGCTGGCAAATCTTGCCTTCCCTGCAGTGGATATAAAGGTATGTAAGCATGCATCCACTGCCTACTGCTACAGTGAGCAGATGCTTACTTAAGGCTCCAACACACTACTGCAAAAATTTACTCTGCCTCCCCCACTCTGACAAGAATTTATTTCTTTGTGCCCAGGACAAGTACCGTTCACTGCCGTAAATTTCAAGATCTCATCTCTTCCTTGGTACCTTTCAAATTCAAGCATATATTTCACTTCACTTCAGTGACTGTTTAGAGCGTTTCCCCCCTTCCTTTCTTCCTATTTAATACAAATTTTTCAAAAGGGTCTTTAGACACACAGTATCTATGTAGTAAATTAAACAAGGTAAAAACTGTTACCTGGCACAAAATGGAGAACTGGCAGCTTTCCCCATAACTCTTGCCCTCTGCTATGGTATGGCCATATCCAACAGTCTGCAAGATCCTCCCTTGCCCATGCTAATTTAAGAACCATGCCTAGAATTGTTTGGGAGAGACAAGTGCCCAACACCATGCTAGGGACCTTGTTAACAATGTGGGACCACATGATTGAATGTCAGTGCCCAGGAATATTTCCTGTTCCTGTTTAATTTATTTTGTAGTCTGTAGCAGGTTTAGTTCCTCCACAGTAGCTGGTGTCGACTGTGTTCTGGATTTATGATGGAAATGGTGTTGATGACACAGGGACATTTTAGTTACTGCTGAGCAGAACTTACAGAGAGTCAAGGCCTTACAGCGTTTCATGTCACCCTGCCATCAAGTAGCCTGTGGGTGCACAAGAAGCGAGGAGGGAACACAGTCAGGATGGATGACCCCAAGTGCCTGAAAGGATATCCCCCAGCACATGGCAGCTCAGCATATAAAACTGGGGGAAGAAGGAGAAAGAGGGAGATGATCAGAGTTACGGCCATTACACGTGAGGAAGCCCTGCTCTCCTGGAGATGGCTGAGCACCTGCCTGCCCATGGGAAGCAGCGGATGAATTCCTTATTTTGCTCTGCCTGTGTATGAAGCTTTTGCTCTTTCTAGTAAACTATCTTTATCTCAACACACAAGTTTTCCCTTTTACCCTTCTGATTCCCTTGCATATCCCACTAGGAGAGAGCGAGCAAGAGGCTGTGTGGGGCTGAGCTGCCTGCCATGTTTAAGCCACAGAATTGTCCCAGTCACAGATCCTTGCACAGCTTAGCCTTGTTTAGCATTCTCTAAGTTAAATACAAGAAACTCAGTCTGTGCAGGAGTGGTCTTCCAAGCATATGATGTGCCATATGTTGCTCCGTTCTATTCCAACCTGGCTTGATATCTACAGATCCTACAGACAGATCAGCCAAACCCATTAAACACATTTGCAGCATCAGCAAGGCAGGCTCTCTAAAGGAGTTTCTCTGCTCTCATGATTGATGGCAAGGCTGCTGTCATTCCTGCTGCCTGCATAAGGCTGCCATCAGCCCCCTGGGGAGGAGGAAGACAGCAATGGTGAGTCACTTGGCTCTTTCTTATAGGCCGCGCTCTTATCCTGCTGCTGTGCAGAAAGACTGAAAAGACCTTTGCTTTGCTTATTTAAACTTCCTCTTACAAACCTGCCCTTCCAGCAAAACATGACTGAACTGCCTCAGCTGTCACAAAGACTGGTGTTGATAGAAAGCAGAAGCAGTAACAACAGTAGCAATATCTCAAGCACGTGCCTTGATAATTATGTCTGCTATATTATTTCTTAAAGCCCCAGTTTCCCTTTTTGTGAAGCTGTGGAAGAGGTGCACAGGATGCAGCTTGGTAAGTATAAGCAGCAGGTCATCTTACCACTAATTAAAGAAAGTGTGGCACTGAGTGCTTCACACTATATATTCTCAGGAGATGAACAATTACAAGATTAACAAGGCTCTCTATTTTTTTGTCTAAGGAAATAGGAATTTCTATGGAAAGAGTGCAGATAAAAGACAAAGTTTCTCTCACACGCCTTTGAGATGTCTTTTCAGTGCTAGAGAAACAAAGGATATACAGGTATTGCGAAAAGATGTATAATCACAATTGTAAGCTTTTTCATTATTTATAAAGATGATCTCCATGCCTGCATACAAAAGAAGATTCCCAAGTCCGCACATAAAAGTGTACGCTATGGCACCATAAATAACAAGCAGCAATACAATCAGACAAGAAGGATTTACATTATTTAAACCAAGCCAAGAGTGAAAAATTGCAGCTTAATGCATATAAATGTGGAAAAAAAGATGTGTAAGACTTTGGAGTGGCAGCTGGTAATGACAGACAGTAGATCTAAGGGATAATTCTGACTAGAAATTTGGGAATTCGTGGTAAGGAAAAAAGTCCCAAGGAAAGCACAGGGCCACATTAGGAAAGAGAGTCTATAAAAATGGAAGGGGGTACAATCTTCATATTAGGCAATATAGGTGAGGTATCTAATAAGTGCTTGGGTATTCAGAGGAGAAATCCATTGTCAAGAAGGAATGTAAGCAGCCTCCAGCACCGTATGTTGCATGAAGTAGAAACTTCAAGGAGCAGAGCTAGATACTTTAGTGAGGAATTGTCGCCCTGATTTTCTCAAGTTTTTCTAAGCCTTCTGATGTTTGCATTCTTTGCACAAACTTTCTCATGCACTTTAGGTAAATAACTTATTGTTTTGCATTCCTTTATGGAGGACGAGCAACCTGACAGACAGTTGGGTTGCCCAGTGACATTGAGGAGGTGACACTGTAACCCTCCAATGACACTGGGATTTTAAAAAGATATATATATGGAGTCAGATGTTTTAATAAAGAGTTTTTTCAGTTTGCTACCAGCAAGGCTGCTCCGTGTCGTTCTTGTGTCACCCCCGGGACAGGGGTGACAATGAATGTAATACATTACAGTGTCATTGAATTCAGTAATAATTCCTTATTTACCTGCAAGTATATGAGATGAGGATTTGACCTTAGTTAGGAACAACCAGCAATAAAATTAAATTTGGAAAATGAAGAAATTTTAAAACCTGAGTTCAAGCAATGATATGATCTATATTGTTAGTGAACATTGCACCTGAAGATCCCTCAGGGCTTTGCAGTCTTCTGACAGGATCAAGACATATATTTACAATTATTCTTAGTTTTTAATGACAGAAATAAAGCCTAAGAGTAAATGAATCATCTAAGATCCCAGGAAAGGTGTGCTTTACCTAAAGAGACCACCTGAACTCTGGTTCTTCCCTTTCTTATCCCATAACTGTAGGCTATAATGTTCACAAGGGCATAAACATAATGTTAAATTTACTTTTTCTTTCACATTTTATCCTATTTAATGCTACCCTCATGCTTATATATTTGGCAGTGGTACAGGGAGGCACAATAACTTCAAAGCTCAAGTACCCACTCAGAATTAATGAGATCCATTTGTAATACTATACATTATCTCAAATTAAAAGTGCTTTTCTTTTGAGCCTTAACAGAAATCCCTGTAAAAGACTTTTTTTGGGGGACGGGCTTGATTCTGCATTCCCTGGAAATAAACAGAATTATTTATTGTACCTGGAACAAGAGAATAGAAGACAAGGTCATACAAGATCTGAAGGTTAGTGTAAGTCCATAATATTCCATCTCCAACAGTGATCCAACATTCTGCCCCATGAGGCTCCCACTGTGGTGGGCTGCACTGCCATCCCTTTGCTCCCTCCCAAACTATGCTTTGCCAATACCTGTATGGCTCACGTGCCACTTACATCCTATCAAGACTTAAACTGGGAGGAACACATACTATCAGGAGAGAGCCACAGGCACCAATGAGTCAGCTTTTAGTCCAAATCAAATCTGCAGCCCACTGGGAACACTGTTGGGGTTGGGTATGTTTACAGTGCCATTTGTGGGATGTTGTCACTCCTTTTGGAGGTGGGTTGAGAACTGCCTCACAGAAGTCTCACCTGGGTACATCCAAGACATGAAGTTGCCTCTCCCAGCTCTTCCAGAACCAGTTGCTGAGGCTCTACTTGCTTATGCTTCTCAGACTTTGAGCTTTTTAATGCTTTGTCCACACCTAACATTCTATCATTTTCTGACCAGTAGTGAGCATCGTGTTGGGATTTTCAATAGCCTCTAGAAGGCACTACAGCCTGACACTTACACCTTAAGGAAACAAAACCCAAGGAAGTCATACATCTGAGCAAATTTGTTCCTAAAAGCAAACACAGCCTCTGGTGGTAAAAGCATGCTCTTAAATATTTGGAAAAACCCAGACATGTATAAGCCAAGTCTGCACTGCTGGTTCTAAGGATCTCTGTGTATTACTCAGTGATGCTGACTCCTGGGCATGCGTCTGACTCCAGGTACAGTACAACTCATCTCCACTGCATCTTGTGCTCCCATGGGAATAAATCCAGGCAATGAGGATGCTACTGTCTGCTTAGCACTGATCCTGGCCTGACTGATCACAGAACCAAGATACCAGGAATGCACTGCTTTCCTGCAGTTTTTATTTTGTACTAAACATAAACAGCACAGAACAAAAATTATACCAAATCAGAGAGGCAGACAAACAAGAACAACAGAAAGAAAACTGAATGGAAGCCCCTGATGGGAACTAAATGCAAACAGTACTTCGACAAATGGAACTTTTCTCATGTCACTGAGAGCCACAAACTTCTCTTACCCTCAGCTGCAGTATAACAACATTACATTGCCACTGACCCTCCTCCTTGATAAATGCAACTCTATAGCAATGAGAAACAGCCAGTGAAGATCCATCTGCCTTGTGACCCCTACGACTAATGACTTCATCCACTGTTTGCTGCTTTGTTAAATGTTGCAATAAAAAGCAGCAATATTTGTGAATAGATCAGTAACCAACCACTTGCCCTACAATGAATATCCAGTGGCTGTTAGCAGGCTTTCTACATGCCCTCAGCTGTAATTCTGCAATCTCAATTTGGGCAAAATTTCCATAATTCTCAACCTCAGCTGCCATTTTCTGACTTTTGAGTGCTTAAACCATACAACCTTAACATTCCTTTAATACTGCTATTTGTCAACAGAATAATTCATCCTGCTATGTGTAACTCAGGAACTGTGTAATTCTTCTAGCAAGTAGCAGCCCTTAATGAATGGCGCCTGATTAATAATGCAGAATTCAACATTTGAGAAAAAATAAAAGTGCCTTTTTCATGAGGAGTGTCTTTAGGAAATGTCAGAATCATTTATCAAGGGTCCAGGCTGATAGCCTGCAGCTGCTGTCCACAAGAATTATAAAAACATACATTGTTGAGTCCTGAAAATATGTTTTGTGTAACTGATATAACTATATATATAACTAGATTTTTCCACAAAATAAGGACTTATTGAGTATGAATGCAATGGTCTTTACTAGTTTTGTTAAAGTAAAACTTTGCCACAATAGTACTTTGTCCCTAAGTTGCTAGTTATACAGGATTATTTTAACTTGGTTTCCAGGTGCACCTTTAAAACAATCCTCACTGTAATTCTAGACAGGCTGAGCTGCTTAATACAAATGTGAAAATGCATTTGTATTTGAGTTTCAAAATGTCAGATTAACATGGTAATCAGGCAAACATTACAAACCAAGACAAGGGTAAGCACTTTATCTCTTCCTGTTATCTAGGTGCAGCATGTATCAAAGGAACAAGTAGTTTTTACTGGTTTGGAAAGTTTTTACATTTCTTAATAAATGGTCTAACAAGGAAGCACAAGGTAACTCCAGCTCCTTTGCTGATAATTCTCATCCAGAAGTATATAGAGTAGTAGTAGTTAAGGGCTATAATCACAATTCACAACCATGAGCAGGATTATGAAAATAGAGATTTAATGAAGTTTGCTTTAGTCCTTTATGGCTTAAAAACTTTAAGTGGCAAAGGTGTCAGATCCCGAGTACAGTGTGATCAGTTTTCAAGGTATGTTATTTAAATAGCTAAGAATAATCTCATCCTGGATTGTACATAACCAAGCAAGGCTCCTTTCATTATACCTGGGATGGAGCAGAATGGGGACTGCAATGGCTTTGTAACCTTACTTTCTAAAGATCAGCTAGGAACTGCTTAAGCAAGCTTCACTTTTAGCTAGATTGAACTACACTGGCCATTTGATTTCTCTTTTCTGATGGAGGCAGAAAGAGTGATCTGGTGGTGGATAAGAGCAAGTGGAAAACCTTGATGAGGGTGGGCAGGTCACAATTCTATAGATCTGTCTCTCTCTCTGGGTTGGGTGACAGAGCTGGCTGCTTCATCTCCTCTATAATCTGAAGATTTCCACTTTGGTTGCCTCAGTGCCTTCAGTGGGCAACAATTCCTGCAGAGAGCCTGCAGCTCTGTTGATACTACTGGAGATAACGTTGGCTATTACAGCAATTAACCTGCTTCTAAATCCATTTCTTTAAACAGTGTTTTTCCACCAATTTCTGTGGTGACACTGCTATTTGTCATTGGTGGCACGGCATGCCAGACAATGGCGATAAAAGTAGCAGTCGGTGCACAGGTTTCACAAATGATTGAAGCAACTAGCCTTTTCTTGAGCAACAAAGGGATCTTTCATGTTAAGATAATTCATTCTCCATGCTTGTCACTACTGGAGCTTAGTATCAGGAAAGAAACATTCTTTCATGCTTGTAGGTTTTATCACTCATCACAAAATACAGAGATTAATGAAGGGGAATAAAGGGGGGAGGGGGTGAAGATAACTTTTTTTTTTAATTAAAAAGCATCTTCCCACAACAGATTAGAGCATAGGCAGAACAAATAAGCAAAGTAAAATATATCAGAATGATAAAAGGGAGAAGGTACCACAACAAATTACACTTACAGAGTCATTTTTAATGTGCAGCACAGAAGGAAATTTGATGAAATATTCAAACTTCACATCTAACGTGATCCTAAATCAGTGCTGTGTGTTAGGGAAGGAGACAGGTCTACTGCCTGTCTGTCTGGTAAAGGATGGTTTTATACCACTAAACCTGAAAAAGGTATGTCTTGAAATTACTTGAGCCAGACTGATCATATACATCCGCATGAAATGTGAGAAGCACAGAAAGCCAGTGTGGCCAGAGCTGGGCCGGAATCCAAATCAGAGTCACATCAACCACAACAATATTCAGATTTTCACTGGTGGACCCAAAGCCCTAACTTGGTTGAAAAAATTATGGTTTTTCCTCATTTATTTCAGTACATAAAACCTTCCAAGTAGTTCCTGGAATTATACAGAATGGAGCACAAATCTGTCCAGTTGGGAAGCTTGAGGTACAGTAACAGGTATTATGACAACTATTAAGGTGAAAAATTAACAACTCGGGTTCTTAATTCCATGTCTAAAGCTGCCTTTATCACATGATGTCCATTACTAAAGCCGTACTTTAGTCCTTCATTTTTTTAAGGACTTTCCTCACAGCAACACTCATCTGTGACTGCTGCAAACCATGCAGCCCTGTGCTTACCTATTCAACAGTCAAGTATCTTTTAACAGTCAAGTATCTTTCATACTTACATAGCATTTTTGCTACACAAATAAAAAATTGGGATATAGATCTTTGGACATTGTGAATCTCAACTCTGGATATATTTACATCTAGATTTTGATTCCTATTATTCCATAAGATAAAGCTACAAAATGGTAATATGTCATGGTTCACACACTACTTTGTCTACACCACTGCTCTTCCTGTACTTCTGTTAAATGCTGCACTGAATTGTTAAATTCTGTTTAATTACCTGACTGCAGGTCAATGCACATTAGCAAATACCAATACAAGTTTTGGTAAGATTAACATTGAATACATAAAGAAAATTTATGCAATGTATGGCATGTAATGTAATGGAAATTCATTATGTCATTAATTTCTACTGATTTGTATAGATTTTTCAAGAAATGTAGCCTCTGTCAAGGTGCTCCAGGACTTACCCCATTCTGTGTGCAATAAGATAAAACAAGGCATGTTTGCAATGGAGTGGCTACCTCAGGATGTCCTCGGATACTGTGGGATTCAGTAAACGTCTTAATATTTTTTTAATTATGATGTTACAATTCATCATGTCAAAACATAAACATACAGATTATATAAAACTGCATTAGGAGACCTTACATAGTCCTGATTAATGGTCTCATAGGTTGTAAAATGAATCCAAACTGTAAATTTATACTGTGGGCTTTTCTAAAATGTGAATTATTGACTTGACACATTATAATAACTCTTTCCAAACTGTTGTGGTCTGTGGTTCAAATCTCTTCTGTATAGCTCACTGACATGCACAGTAAGCCTAATTTACTACATCTCTTACTGCATGAAAATCCACAGACTCCAGCATCCTCTGAAATGTAGTCCAAAATATTGCAAGTAACCAGATGGACAAAGGCATGAAGAAGAAAATGCCTTTAATCAACAGTGACTTCCAGATAAGAGCAACTCATAATCCCTCCTACTAGCTCACTTGGCAGAGAAGTTTCTACCATTAACAAGGTACACAAATGCCTGAATATGTTACAAGGACTCTGCTCTGTGGATCAGCTGCCTTGGCTCTCCCGTGATTTCCTTTAGAAAGAGGTAGTTTATTTGCTGGTTCAGTATGCTATGATTTTCTATAGGCCTAAGACAGGAGAGTAAGTTCTAATACCTGGCACGTTATATCTTGATTGCTGTATTAACATGAGCCTCAAAGAAAAAGCCACTTGAAGCCAAAACTTTCAATCACCTTTAAACACTTCTGAGGACTGAAACAAATTTCAACCCGTTTAAGAAATTGTAGACTCTGCAGGTAAAGAAGCCATTCTGGATCCTATGGCCCTACAGACCATACAGATGCAGCTGGACCAAGTCACTCACTTGTGTTACTCACTGCTGCAAATACCCACAAAAGGCATGGAAACATTGTCCTGTCTCCCTCCTGAGGGATGAACTCAAAGCCTGTCCTGCTGAACCTCTACAATGTAGCTTTTATTTCCCTGAAGTTAAAATGCCAAACTCAAATCAGGCAACATATTTTGCAAAATGCCTTCTTTTTTTACTGGGTAACAGAAGGACTCTCACACTTACCCAAACTGAAAATTTGTATCTTGTTGAAATATACAATTGAAGCTCTTTCAGTTACAGGAAATAAATTGCATTTTAACTTGATGAATTTCAATTACATCTTTAAAGACTCAAAACTCAGAATTTCTATTTTTTCAGGACAAAAATTTTGTTTTATTTGAATAGAAATAAAAATACAAAAGACTAAGATTTTCCAAAAAATACTGAAATTATTTTGGATTCATTTAAAAAGTCTGTGTTGGTAAAACAGTGTTTTGCTCTCTGACTTTAAAAAATACTTTGAAAATATAGCTTATATGATGCATTACATAAACAAAAAATAATATTACATTAAAATACTCCATTCCTATAGAGTAGTGTAACCACAATTTTTGCGGGGGAGGAAAAAAAACCAAAACAAACAATAAACCAACCAAGCAACAACGGACTGAAAAAAATTTCAGCTATTTTTTAGCTCAATCACTAGTTCCACTTTCAACCATCAGTTTTAAACAACTCAATTAGATGAATATTGGCAACTAGCATAACCTGACAGGGAGCAGCTATCTTGAAATACAGGCATTATAACAAACAAACAAAAAAAGCCATTAAGGACTAAGTTTTTGGTTTAGTAGAACCAGACCTACTTACTGGGTATGTATTAAACACTTAAATGCTGAAAGAGTTAAGAAAATCCAAGCTGAACAGAAGAACCAAGTAGCTTTTAAATATTTACACTAGACTCCATAAAACTGAGGAAAGTAAGACTGAACAAATTGATATCTATAAAGAGTTCAAATCACACAATTACATTATCTTTTTGAAGTAGTGTAACATGTATTTTGCAGAGTTAATCTACACTTCATTATTCTCTCTAGAAATGAATATTCAGGGCAAAGTCTACACACACACACATTTTCCCATTAAAAAAATAATTATCTTAACATGAAGCAAAATAAGTTTTGTTTCTAAAAAAAAGATACCCCCAAAATCCAGCCTAAAAGTCAACACATTTTTGCGCATAAAATTTTGAAGTTTCTGTAGATGTACGTGGCATACTGTTCTAAATCTACATTTTCCAAGGAAAATGTAGGAAGGCATTTCACATACGAATGTAGAAAAGCATGTAGAAATCATCACTAACCCTTTGCAAATAGTTTCTGCATAAGAATAAAAATATAGAGAAGCATACAGGCTCTCTAAACTGTCATGGGTAGGTCTTTATTTTTTTAATATATATCAATATTTGTGCACAGAAATTCCAAAACAGGCCCACTGACTTTATCAACACACCATCTTTCAGAGAGATTAGATAATCATAGGACTTTGGCTTGTTTAAGTCAACTGAACTCTTGGAGATTAGTAGAATCTTTTAAGGTTGTAATGCTTTCACTATTGGGAATGACCAAAAGTAAGAAAGGAAGATCGTTTTCACAGTAACCTCAAAAAGTCAGGGTCTCAAAACTGAGGAAACCATTAAGAGCAACAGTGAAACTGTTTGGAAAGAGGAGCATATCCTGGGCTGGGAATCAGGGGCTGGGCTTCTTCCTCAGCAAAGAAAGAGGCAGGCTGGCTGGAGATCACCATTGCCCCAAGGGCTGAATATCTCTCCTAGGACTTGAACATGGATGAGTACTTTGACTCTGCTGATGCCCTCAGTGAAGAGGAGGAAGAAAATCTACAGGTGGCCAAATACTTGATTAGTACAGCCAGTGATACAATTCCCCCAAATATGACATCATGAGTTCAGCTACCCTCTGTACACTGGGAATTTGAAATATTGGGAACTTTAGTAGGCAAAGGTTTGTGAATGACAGGAAGAGGAAGCTGGCTTTTCTATTTCTAACATCCCATGTTCCCTTTGAATTCTCAAGCAGGGGAAGTAACTCTAAGAATGTTAATACAAAGTATTTCCCTTCAATATGCAATACTCACTACTGCATAAAGAACCAAATCTCCTACCACACCTAATGTCCACAACCTCTCAGAGAATCCTTCCTCTGATTTTCCCAGCCAATGCCACTTCACAGTCTACAACTGAGTTCAAGATGTCCTTTAATCCACCAGGCAATGGCCTTTGATAGAGGCATTGAGAGACTGGACTGTACAGACCACTGACCTAATTTTACAGACAGGCATGTACATGAGTTTGTATGGATCTACCTGATGTCCTTGCAGCTGAAACTGTGCGCAATGCCTTCAAGGATTCCCTCCATTCCATTTTACATTTATATACAACTAAAGTTGCTGTGATTCATTAGGTACATACCATTATTACTTTGCAAGAAACTCAAGTATCTTGAAAAGTTAATCTCTTTGCCTTCAGCATCTGATAATCAATAAATCCAAGACATAATTGGGCTTAATATGACTCTCTCCTGATAATTTTATGTATTTTATTTAAGTAATGCATTACTCAACATAGTAATTTTATTAATAATCAAACTGCAAAATTATTCTTTAATTTACTGGAAGAGTAAGTGTAAAGTAATCCCAGGACTTGCAGGATCTCACCTTCCTTACAGTATTCAGGCATACAGGTGTGCTGCCCTGACCTAGACTGGATGTCATGTGCCCACCAAAGCTCCTCTACCACTCCCCTTTGCAACTGGGCAAGATCGACCCACCACCACAGGGAAGGCATAGAAGTGCTGAACTGTATTTTTCTGGAACAAATGGCACAGTGTAAGTGTCCAAACAAGCATGAAAAATGCTGCATGGTATCAGTGGTATTTCTGTTCATCTACCACAAACAGAGCCTGAGCAATTTTCTTGCAGTTCTCTATCAGCACTCTTCACTTCTCACCTGGAAAAGTTCTAATGGTATTCCAGTCCTAAGTCTTTTCTGGACAGAGATGGAAACCTGCCAAAACATGCAGGAGTACTGTGAATACTGTGAATGAGGTGTGCTAAGGAGTCCTCTGGGACTACAGACTCAATTTTACACAATGTCTGAGCAAGGGTGTGAACCCAGATGTCTATAGGTAAACTGTTGCATTAACCTACTGTGCCTTTTGTCTGCATTCGTAA
This sequence comes from Peucedramus taeniatus, assembly GCA_013400575.1. NCBI lineage: Eukaryota > Metazoa > Chordata > Aves > Passeriformes > Fringillidae > Peucedramus > Peucedramus taeniatus. The sequence goes on from WBNO01025597.1 coordinate 43,787, forward strand.
CAAACTCATGCTGTATTTAATGGATACGGCTGTACTTTCTTCACAGCCACATGGTGACAAAAGAAGTGCTATAATATTAATTTGTAGGGGAAAAAAGTTCCATGTAAAGCCATCTTTTGCACTGACAGAGGATGCATACTTTTCCACTGACACCACAGAGAACAGTAATCAGAAATGAAGGGGGATTTTTTCAAATGCCTTCAAAGACCCAATAAGGCTGACACTGAGGCCAGTGATAAAATTCCTTTTGCCTTCAGAGGAATAGAAAGAGGAAGTGGGTCCTTGCTGTACTCTGGCAAAGCCTCTGCCCTCTTACCCATGTGTTATGCCATAGCTCAGACTCTGTTTTCCTCAGGTCATAGGATCATGACCTACTCCTATATGTTACCTTATTTTCTAAATCAGACTAGAAAAGCAGATGAACAACACTGAACAAACTGATGGGAAAGATAAAAACAACAACTGCCACTAACAATCATTTTTTCAGTGCATGATGGAAGGGAGATATGCCTCATCTGAGAGCTGTAAAGATTTTTAAAATACTGCTCTAAAAAATATGGAGATTGTTAATTGAGCATTCGTAGTTTAACATCCTTATTGTGACTAACCAATAAGCGTATTTATCCAGTGGATTCACTGCCATGAAATTAAAAAAGAATAGGTTTGTTTTGGGTTTTTTTCCCATTTCAGCCCTTGATAAATTCCTCTTTATTCTACTAGCTCTCTCACACTGTATTAACGGAACTTTATGAAGTTTTTGCCAGGCCAAAGGCTAATCTAATTACATAGACTTTTTTGGATCAGATCCGTTAGTCACAGACTATTTCAGTGGCTTGGCTTCTGTCTGTGCATGTATGTTTCTATAGGAAATGATAAAATCTATGTTCTCTCCTCCAAGCCGTGAGTTTCCATACTTCTATACACAGCCTTGTGAAAATGTTCCAACGTATTTTAAAAAGAAAAAAGAAAAGTAAAAAAAAGAAAAGTAAAAAATTGAGAGGTCATTTTTTAGCATGAGTTCATCTGAAATGATTGTTTACACTGCAAAATTACTATGTATCAAATAAATATTTTTCTGCCTGGATAGACTTTAAAAATGTTCATTAAGACAGAGATGTAACTTCCTTTTCTCTTCTCACTCTTCCTCCTTTTTATGGTTCCCAGCTGCTTAAATCATTACTTTTCTGCAGCAAAGGCAATTTCACAATGATGTTGAAGACTGGTTTATGCAGTGAAGGACTCTTGAGTGTGTGCTTGGGTAGTCAAGAGAAAATCCACATGGGTATGATGTACCTCTTGAGGGTGTAAAATGCCTGTTGAGGGAGTCAAAAACAGATTCAGGTTAGATTCACCCTTTTCCTGTTCTAGTAGATGAAACTCTGTGTGACGAGTCATGTAACAGCATGTTGTTGTCGTCCCAGTGCGTGGGACAGCTGCACATCCACTTGCAGGGTGCAGCTTTTCAGAGCTAGCCCGGAAAACATGGACTGCTCCAGGTGCACTGCTCCTCCTCCTTGGCCCGACACACCAGGCACAACCAGCCAGAACATCAGTCAGCAGGGCAGAAAGCGAGGAGGATGCATCACATGGCTTTGAAACTGGGAGTTGTGGTTTTGGCCAGAGGGGAGCTTGAGATGAGGTGCAACTGCAGTCAGTCCTATATGCATCATAGAAGACTTGACAACCTTGCTTAAATCTTAAACCCCACTAAAACTGTAACTGTCTCATCTCTGGCACTACAGCCTCCTGAGGTGCTCCCTCACCAACTGTTGATTCTCACAATGTGCGGAAAGTCTACGGAATTCCTAAAGAGAAGAAAATCTGCTTTTTTGGGAACACCAACCTTTGAAGGGCTCAGCTAATCTCACACACTGAAAATCCTAAAAATCTCAAACAAAAGTTATGTAAGACTTACTTTCTGAGGTTCTTGAGAATATATTAGCTCTAAGGCACTAAGTATTTCCCCATCCTCAGCAAGAACTCGGAGGTATTTCAGGCATTCATGGATGGAAAGTTTTCTGCTTTGTTACACAAAAACTTCAGTTAAGCTTTTCAGCCACCAGCCCTCCTGTATTCTAATAAAGTAACTTACTACTGCTTCTCCTGCTCAGCCTCTTTTTTTGTCTCCCCCGTCTTTCCTTCAAAATCCTAATAATTTTCCTATAAATCTGAAGACCAAAAGGGACAGAAGCAGCAAATGTGACAGCACCAGAGAGTAAACAGCTAACAGGTTGAAGAACATAATGACATCTAGAAAAGGTGAAAGTGCAGATATTGCCAAAGAACCTGGCTTCTAGTACTGTCACCTTTAATAACTTTCATCTTGGTTTTTGCTAAAACATGAAAATGAAACCATTCAACTCAGATGTCTGCTGCTGGTCTGTCTGCCTGTCAGCCCCAGAGAGCAATTTGATTTCTGTATTTCTCTGCAGCAGCACAACAAAGCTACTGAATTCAATATTCTCACAGTACCCACAATAAAAGGGGTTCCCAAGGTAGAGCAGCATACCTGGGAAATCAGTATTCCCACTGAATAGACACAGATGGGATCACTGTGATAAAGGCATGCCAAGACCAAAGGAAATGCTGCAGAAGTGTGCCCCACTCCAAAAACTCTCAGGCAAAAGCAAGGGCTGCCAGCAGGACCATGGAAAGCACATGAGAGGAACCCTGCAGCTCTTGCAACCAGGATGAGAAGATAGTGCTAAAACACAAGGAAGGTCAGGAGTTGCCTAGAGCCCCCACTATCCCTCTTGTCATTCCCATGTGAAATGAAGCACATGGGGGACAGAATATGGGGCAGTACTACCCATCTACAGACTTTCCAGTCTTAGGAAAGGGAAGGAGTAATCTCTACATCTTGTTTCTGGTAGTGTTCAGGTTAATTTTGAGGCACATGCATCCAGCCCCAGGGTCCCAGCAAAAGGCCTGCACAGATGACCCCAGGCATCATTCAGGTAATAGATTTTTAAAGTTTAAACTTTACTTGACTAAAGCTAAAGTGTGTTTTCTGAGAAGCCACAGCATATACAGAAGAGAAACCAAAACGTTCTAATTAAAGGCCTTCTCCTGTTATCAGAGGCTATTGGATTAGTGTAAAGCACATCAGAGGAAACTAGTTAATCCATGTTTGGTTGATTTGTACACTGGGGAAGCCAAGAGATTTTAGCAGTCACTATTATTTACAGCAGTAAATGTCAGTTTAATGACAGAAAATCCTCCAGCGTTACTTTTTTCACTGAATGATGAGGATTTTCTTGTTTCAATATGTACACATTTCTAACTCTGACTTCTAAAACAGCAGTATAAATACACTTTGATTTGTGATATTAACTTCTAGAATATCCATTACACGTTAATTATTGGTGCTGATAACCTCCAGAGACTTGCAAATAGGAACATGATGTAACAGACATGGTAAGTCATTTCAGGAGTACTTGAATTTCACATGACAACAGCTCTCTTGGGTGGAGGGATGGGCTAGGAGAGCCAAGATTTGCTTAGAATTGCTCTAGGATTATTAGGATGCATCCTGGCATAACACCTACAGTTATGTTCAACAGGAAAGCAGGAGAACTCTGTCATGTCCCACTGTATGCATAAGCCAGAACACCCTATTCACCGTTTAAGTTTCTTTCCAGGCAAGCATACTAAAAATAATGAGCATACCTCTAGCCACACTCTTTGTTAAAATAAAAAAGGGGTTCTTCATTTATGGTCCCAAAGTTTCCACATGCCAGAGGGGTTGTTTCTGTTCCTTTTCTCCTTGGAACACTTTTTAAACAAAGAAGTGCTTGTATGTTTCACTAACTCTTAGTTTGTACTAACTCTATAATTGAGCTTTCAGGCTAGGTGATATTTTTCCCCTCTTCTAAATGAATGCCTGTCTAGGTTTTGAAAGACAGGTACCTGCCAGTAAAAAGCTGGAATCTCCCTTTGAATAGAGAATGTAAACCCCCTCTCTCAGATTATTATAATTTTGCAATTGGAGGCTCTCAGGCAAAGATTTGGGAGTAGGAATAACAGTTCTTTACTAGGAATATTAGACAAAACAAAGAAAAATACGAATGTAATAGCACTAAGAGACAAGTAAAACAAAACAAACAAAACCCCAGAAAATACCCTGACAGAGTTGAGGGTGTGACCTGACACCCTGGGTGTCAAGGTGTTAAAAGCAGTCCAGATGAAATCCTTCTGGAGTAGTAGATGCAGTTCTATGAAGTGGAGATAGTCCTGTAGGAAAGTCCAGTGGTGACGAGATGAGTCCAGTCTTCCTCTGGGAAGAAATCCAGTGGAAAACAAGCTGGGTCCTCTGGTGCTCCAACATCCTTTTGGAGCGGTGCCCTTCAGACCGAGCTGTCCTGTTCCACTGCTGTTCCCCAGGAAAAACCTGCTGCCCCCTTTTGTTTCAGTAAGCACCCATAAGTACCCAGCAATTAGTTACCTAGCAAAACCACCAGGAAAAAATTCCACAAACACAAAAGAAACAGATCCAACCCCCAACAATGCCTTGTTCAACACATTGTTGATACAGACAGAAGAGAGGTATACTACACCATAAGGGACCAGTTTACATGCAGCAATACACATTTTTTTATTAATGCAATCCATCATTTACCTTATCCTCCCTCTGAAGAAAACAAAAGGATCAAATTTATATGTAACTGCCCACTGCAGAGATTTTTGTAAGACTTGTTTATGAAAAGAGAAACCAATGTGGGAGTAAAATATAATTCACAACATACAAATACTTCCTAAAGATTCAATAAAGCTTATGGCATCAGCAGAAATAAAAAGCATTATGGGAGAAATAGTAGCATATCCTCACATTAGAAGGCATCAGAGAAAGGTCAGGAAGGGAGGGTAATCGGGAGCTGGTAGCACCACCCTGGCCCACACTGAGAACAGCAGCATTATCTGAGCATGAGGGAAGAGAATATGAAGGTTCTGTCTATGGTAATTCTGTTAAGATGCTGTTTCTGGCAAGCAGCATCTCAAATACCAGCTAATACAGGCATTTGATATTGCAGTAATGGCATCTGCACCAATTACAGTTCTTTTGTATACCTCTTCACATAACCAGAGTGAAACTAAGTTCTAATTCTTCCATCTATAAAAAAAATCAGACATAATTCATCATGTGCTAGATACTACTAGATCTTTAGCAGATCAGCAGAGCTAACCTCATAGAACTTTGCCCTGATCTCTTCACTCTTGTCTTCAGCTGTGTTTCAGGGATCTTCCTCCACTTTTATTAGAATACAGTTGGTAGGACTGCTGGTAGAAGCTCATGGGAGTGAAGACACAGACTGGTATAAAAGGCAAAGTCAGATTCCAAAAAAAGGAGACAAGATGGAAGGCAGCCCTGAGATGAATGTTGGAGGATGAAAAAGTGGCAATAAGTCAAAGAGCATGGATAGGTCATATTTTGGAAGCAAAGGCATAAGGCAATGAGGGGCAAGCTGCAGTGAGGGGCTGAATTCCCTCAGTGTAAGAGTGGTATTGCAGTCCAGAAAACTAGAGACAGTTATTGAAAAGGGCAGGCTGGAAGAGTTAAGTATTGAAGTCATTAATGAACTAAAATTTTAGTATAAATCCTGTCAGATGTCTCACCCATTGTGGTAATGATGCCCTGCCTCTTCATTTCACTGCAGAGACTATTTCTGCTCATGAGACTGTAAGCAATTAGAACAAGAGGACTTTCACTGTGAAATACCTCAGAAGATACACAGATCAGAAAACCAGCACACCTCAAAATACACACTAGTGTAACTACTATGAAATGCAATGGAATAGAATTTTGCAGCTGATGTCAGTTAACAGAAGAAATAGAAAAGATAAAAAGCAAAAAAAAAAAAACCAAAAAAACGATAAGGCAAGAAGCTGCGGGCAAAATTTGTATATCAGAAATGGAATGGAAAGAAGATAATGACCTATTTCACTCCATCAGGAGGTGATCACTTCTCTTGTTATTAGGGTAAGGAAAAGCAATCCATACTTGATCCTGTTCTGGTTTTATGTACTCTGGGCCTCCCAAATCTCTTGGACCTATGAAAACAAGCGTTCTGAGAAAATACACTAAAATTTTAGGGGAAAAAAATTTACAGTTTTTACAGCAGCATAAAGAGGTACTGAATTCCAGCTTTGTAGCACTGCTGTACTGTGGGCTGGCAGTTTTCAGAAAGAGAAGCCTCTAGGTCTGGGGTTTGTAAGCAATTTGCCACACTTGTCATCCTTGCTGTATAAAAGCCTTTCCCGAAGGACATTGTTCTAACAAAATTATCCATTGCAAAGGCCAGCAGCATGCTCATCGTGTCTCAATCAAGGCTGCATAAAGAGGAAAGTCAACCATGCATGTCTATCATCTGGACAATTAGTCTTTCTGACTGCAGACACTATTCTAAAAGGCTAGTCCTTAGAAACACCTAATCTTTCAGTTGGAAATTATTTCTCTTTGTCTGGCAGAATCATAGAGCAATGAACATCCTGTGAGAACAATATTCAGAGGCTTAAAGCAGAATCAATGTAAATACATCAGAAGCATCCTTGCAACCTCTCTGTGACCAAACAAAAGAAAAAAAAAACATTTTAAAAATTGTGTATTTGTGATATGAAATAGCTAAAAACAAGAAAAAAGGAAAGATGAGCACTCTGGTCCCTGTGCACCTCCATTTACACTTTTGATACTGCTCCTGTCCATCTCCTTTGTTTAGCCTATCTGACCTCTGCACATCATCTGCTCTATTAAATACAGAGGAAAAAACTCACATGGTCAAAGAAAAGGAAGAATTATTTCCAAGGAACTCTTCATAATCACAATACACTACCTTAATCTCTAAACAGCATTCTGTATCTGATTTACATGAAATTATACTACCTTTCCATTATCAGTTAGATTTTTTTTAGCATTGTCCCAACTGCTTGTACTGGCAATTCAAAGGAAAGAAAACCTATGAATTACAAGTAACATCCTTACAGATCCACAAGTATAAGGGTCAGATGAGTATAACTGACAAAATACAGCAACTTACACAACAAAAAAAAAGTTGTTGCTTCATCTGCAATAATAATTTATCTACCATGTTGTGTACTTTCTGTGAAGGCAAAGCTCTCAGTCAGGCATGGTCTAAGAATTTCCAGTTCATTCTTACTTGTTTTCCTTCATTCTTTTCTGACATTTTTAACATCTGCTCAAAAGAAATTCTTCAAAGGGACCAGATCTGAACCATGATGACAAAGGCATGTCAAGATGGAAGTAGAAGTAAAGCTGGGGATTTTTTCAGTCTGAATTGACAGGAAGATTCACTTCTCCTTTTCTGTCTTATCTCTAAGATCAGTAACACAGAGACAAATTGGCTTCCTTATGGGAGGAAAGAAGCACAAGCAAAAGCATTTTTATATTATGGGGTTACAACAGCCCTTATTTTCAAGCTCAATAGCATCAAATGCAAATGAATATCTCAATACGAAGCTCTTCTTGCCAGTCTACAATCCTCATCCTTCCACCTCATCCTGTGCACTCTTGGAAATGCTGTGGTCTCTAACAGCTATTTGGTTTGTGCAAGTTAAAAGGCATCACAGAGGCATGACAGAGGTGTTTTTGTTTGGCTTTTGCATGCACAGGCTGGGATGTGAACCAAAGCTATGATTGCTGGGTCAGCCTGCCAAATGTGCATAAATGAAGATTTATTTGGGGAGTTTTTTGGTTTGTTGTTTTTATTTTAATGAAGTGACTTAAAGACTAGGAAATTGCCATATTGACAATTTTGTTCTCTAAACAGACCAGGTATGGCATCAACCATATCCAGATCATTTTACCTATTAACATACCTCAGCTGTAATTGACTAGGGCCATTTCAAGGGGCAAAAGGATTGTTTTTTGTGAGTGCCTGTATAATCTTGGGCTCTCAGTCAAGACTGCTAACTCACATACTGGTTTTCCTGATCTATTTGTCTATTCATTGGGAAATCACCAACAGCCATCCCTCCACGGCTCTGAATCTCTACCTGTCTGAATTTTGAAAATATCAGGTGTTAAAAATCTTCTTTTAATAAACTATCTCCCCATTCTGCTTCCATTTTGGGATACAATAAAAACATTAAAATTAAACAGGCTCCCATGGTCTCTTTCAAATTTTGAATCCTCCAGGATAGCATCCCCCAGAGAAGGGACAGAACAGAATTCCTGTATATTCCCACACAGTAACAAACAGTTGCCAGAGGGACTTTTGCCCATTGTGTGGCAACTGATGACCTAAATAATCTTTAAACTCCAGTCATGACACATGATGCTCTCAAAAGTGGTGGTTTTGGGTGGAAACAAGGGCAGCAAATCTGCAATTTTCCTAGGCCTGCAGAACAAGACAAAAACAAGGTGCAATTTATACTTTCATTTTGGAAATCCCAGCAGCAAAAATGCAGCATTCATGAAACAGTATTTACAAGCCTTCTGCTTGTAAGAGTCATAGCTGAATTTGGTTCATAGAGTTTCTCAAACAGTCAGCCTTACAGAGCTTTACATCTTTTTGCCTTTTGTTCAAAAGTCTGTATTGATATCTAGTTCTGAAGAGATTCACTTCAAATGGTAACATTTACATGACAAATACTCAATTCATCTTCTGATTCAGATCTTAGTTATTTGTTGCATTTCTGCAATTCACTAAAACACAGCTCATTATGAAGTGTGAAAGGTCAAGTCTCCAGAAAGTATCAAAATAAAATCAACTACAAGTTCTTAACTGTTCACAGTTATAGTTTTTTATAAGCTGGAGTTTTGAACAGCCATTGCAAAGCTGGACTAGAATAATTTACATCAAAACAAGTAAGCATGTGTTGGGGGTTGGATCTGTTTCTTTTGTGTTTGTGGAATTTTTTCCTGGTGGTTTTGCTAGGTAACTAATTGCTGGGTACTTTATGGATACTTGACTTAAACAAAGGAGGCAGCAGGTTTCTCCGGGTGGAACAGCAGTGAAGAGCAGTTTGGTCCGAGGACACCGCTCCGAAAGGACTGGAGTACCAGGGGACCCTGCTTGTTTTCTCTCTCTCCACTGGATTTCTCTCCAGAGGAAGACTGAACACATTTTCGTCACCATTGGACTTTCCTACAGGACTATTTTCACTTCAAAGAACTGCATTTATTGCTCAAGGAGGATTTCATCTGGACTGCTTTCACCACCCTGATACTCAGGGTGTCAGGTCACATCCCTGACTCTGTCAGGGCATTTTCTGAGGTTTTGTTGTTTCTTTGTTTTTGCATGTCTCTTAGTGCTATTACATTTGTATTTCTCTTTGCTTTGTCTAATATTCCTAGTAAAGAACTGTTATTCCCACTCCCAAATCTTTGCCTGAGAGCCTCCAATTGCAAAATTATAATAATCTGAGGGAGGGGGTTTACATTCTCTATTCAAAGGGAGATTCCAGGTTTTTTTTGCTGGCAGGTACCTGTCTTTCAAACCAAGACAGCATGTTGCAATGTAAGGCTCTGTGCATTTGTCTCAGCCAGTAAGGAGGAAGATGCAAACACTCCTCCAAGGAGATGATCAAGGGGCATGGATGGGCAGCAGTGCAGTAAGGATTAAGGTGTCAAGAGCAAGTTACTACAGTGTGGGAGCAGCTGGACTGGAAGCATAGGTCTTCTGGATGATTAAATAAAAATTACCAAATTAATTATAATTGTATCTTTTGTACAGATCACGACCAGCTGAATAACTTTAGCATCCAAAAGTTTATTGCAAGAAGCATGCAAAAGTCACTGCAAAATAGATAAACAAAGCTTATCTTCTTGCAAGGCAGACTGCCCCATATCCCTGCTCTGACCCCACAGCTCTCCCGTTCAAGAGGGGTTTTTGGCCTTCTGATTGAAGGCTGTGGACACTTAGTCACACCGTTGGAATAGAAGGTCACCACCAAATTCCAAGCAGTCCCCACACAGGGCACCATTTGTGGCGACTGAGAAAGCACAAGTCAGTATTGGATGCCACACTAACTTTGTTTCCTTGATTAGCTCTTTTATAAAGGTACACGGGCAGATCCAACTATGCAGCCAATAAGACATCATGCACCCATGCCCACTCACACACAGACTGCTTTTCCAAGTCAGCATATTCCTCAGTGGTGGTCTTGCAGCCCAAGGGCACACACTCCCTTCCGAACATCTTATTCAGCTGGTCATGATCCGTACAAAAGATACAATTATAATTCATTTATTTATTTTTCTTTAATCATCCAGCAGACCCATGCTTCCAGTCCAGCTGTTCCCACACTACAGTTCTGCTTTATCCTTCTTGTCAGTTCATTTGATCCTGGACAAAGTAATGGACATTTTTACTCAGTATTGCAGTGTTAAATTATTTCCAAGGGGGACAGAGAATTTGGTGACTAGTCTTCTATTTCACAGGAATAAAAGAGGCACAACAATAAGGGTAAAAAAAAGAATTGTTCTGTGAGGGTGCAGTTCTTTGCTAAGCTGGTGCTCCATCAGTGTATGGGGTGTTCAATCAAATGGTCTTCCCTTGATAGGTTTATCTCTCAGTGGGCCAGTGTTGCTCTGGTGCAGCTGTGTGAAATGATTGTGTATTGCACTAGCTTCAGTACTATTTCACTGAGAGCAGGATTTAGTGTCGTGACAATTGCTTAGCTTCATTCCTTTGGAGATAAAAAAAGAACCGTCTGAATTCTTGAGGAAATATTCTGCCTATTAGTGTCTATGCAAAGCCCTAGAAATAATGCTCTCAGAGATGAAATGAAGAAAATAATAAAAGCAAATTTCCCTCTGTGTGCTACTCTGAAATTAACTGTTTGAAGCAAATCCCAATACCCTTATCTCAAAAATTCTGCTTATCTGCCCATCCAGTCATTTTTAATTTGTACTTCTGTTATTACTACTGCATTATTATTATACCCTGATAAGATAGGAAATAGCCTGGTGGTGTTCTGTTTCAGCAATGCCTTGCACAGCATAATAGTCTTTATGATGAATAACTCCTTCCCATCTGAGGAGATTCATGATTCCCTCTGCTCAGAGACTAGGAGGCCCTGGGGAAATCTCATTTGCTCCCCTGAATTGGTATTCCATTTCCCCAAAGAAGCCTGGGTCTCCCTATGCTCACCACGTGGTCATGCCTTCTCCTTCTGTGTGGACAGGAGAGACGTGCCCCAGATGCCTGTGTTGGAGCTTGTGGGGGCAGAACCTCACCACAGCTCCTCAAAGCTGACCATGTGCAGTATTTGAGGTATTTTAGTAGGAGTGGGTAGGGAAGGGAGGGCAGCTTTTCTAGTCACACTGCTTCCAGGATCTGGGCTCAGCTGCTGCAGCCAAGCTAGTCAAGAATGGATTTCTATTGCAAATCACAGGAACTGTTTTGTTGAAGTATTACTTTTCATGTCTGGTATCTCATATCTCTATTCAATGAAAGATAATTTAACTGCTAATCACTTTGGGAACAATACAGAAAAGAAAGTCTATTTACATTTGGAAAACAAAATGGCATTTGGTTATCAGGAATCCAGATCCACTAATGAAATGTTTCCAAACCCCAAGCCATGCTGCCTACACTTCTGGGAAGGGGTCCTCCCTGGAAGCAATTTATAGGTCACATGGCAGAGCAATGAAAATCTGGCAGAGTGCCAGAGGCTCTAATCCAACAGGTGTGCACATTATGATCATCTTTACAGAACCACCCTGACAGAAGTACAGCTGGACATCTCCAGTCCTTTACTCAATAAAGAGCAGTTTAACTTCACTTCGATTTGCCTAAGGCCAAATGTGAAAAAGTCTGCTTGGTCCTTTCCCACAGAGGTCTGTCTGCTTTATGCAACCTGCTTAGTTGCACGCAGGTCTGCTCAACCAGACCTGGGAGCTGTATAGTGGAAAGCAGAGGATGCAGACTTCCATCTGAGAAGAAGTCAAAGCACCTAGAACTTCCTGAAAGCACCTTGTTATTTGTATATCACAGCAGCTGGTTTTCTATTAATGTTCCAAGCAGAACACAAGTAGAGCCTCTGTTCCTACTCAGAGAGAGGTTAATTTCCTTACTTGAGCCAGCCAAAACACAGATATCTCATTCCAAGGCAGTTATGTTGCCTCTGCAATAAACTGAAAAAGAAAGGTACATCTGGTAGGCAAGTCAGGCCAATTCTCTCCATTTCTCTGTGAGAGGAATACATTTGAACAGCCTGGATCAGAAGGGTAGTGATCACCTAAGCTAGCAACATAAATCTCATCCAAAGTGGCAATAAAGGTGGCACTAAAGCGTGAAGGAAAACATAGGAATACAATGATTTGAAACATGGAGATATAACAGCACAAAAAATGGATAAATGACAATAGAGACAAATTCCCAAAAATGGATTTGAATCCTAAAGGAAAAGGCAAAAAATGGGGAGATAGTGACTGAGATACATTTTAATGGTATTCTCCTTATTATAATGCAGTTCACATTGGCTCTTACTCAGCTGAGCTAGTTATCTATTGAAGTCAATGTTGTACCAGAGAAATGAGGTAAGGCCCAGACCCTTAGCAAAGAAAAAGCAGAACGACCTTGCAGTTGAACCAAGATGCTCAGACAGATCATTAGCCCATGATGTTACAGCAGTGCTACAGCAGAGCCTCCTGCAGTGTCACCATCCCGCTCGCACCACTGCTCTCCAACACGTGCTGAGAGGAGTCAAACACAAAAGGAAAAGCCTGGGAGGAGAGGAGCTTTAAGAAATTTTAAAGAAAAAAGAATTGTAATAAGGTCTACAGCTGACTGCTCAGAATACAGTGCCTGTTACTTGCCTAACATCTCGGAAAACTCACCACGGTCCTGGATTTAGCAAACTATCCAGTATTTAAACTCATTCTTCAGCACTGAGCATGAGAAATATGTATGAAATTTTCAGTTTCTGTCATCTTTACTTTCCTGGTTTATATTAATCTCTTTGTCATGAATTTAAAAATTAATTTAATGAAGTGAGATGTAGAGAAGAGGGCAGGGAAGAAGCGGACATTTTGGGAAGCACTAGCATAAGTCTTAAAAAGGAAATGCAAGTTATTAACGAAAACTTTCAAAGTGCTCCAAAATATCAACCAGCAGTACCACCTAAATGAAAAAGCAAACTAAATTAAAATACAATATCTCAGAAAAACTTGGAGGAGATTAGTATTAAAAACAATGGGTTTATATCCTAGAAAAATCCAGTAATTTTCATTCAAATTGCATATCCTTCAAAGTTTAAGAGACTTTAAAATATGTGGTCACTGTATTGTCATACTATTTCGATAATATGAGAGTATTTTGAAAGTGTACTTACAAGGTGAGCAAGAGTAAAGGTTTCTGTAGCTTCACTAGGTTAACAGCATTAAAACAGTCAAATTGACCAATATGAGCCTTGTGTATAAGGCCCATAGCCAAGTAGGAGTCCACAAATCCTGGTCATTCCTGCCACTAAGTGACTTGAAGCAAGAAAACAGTTAAGTGGCATAAAACTTACAGATTGCTGGGCATAAAATCATATGACAATGCAGAGGGTGCTGGATAAATAAAATCACTTAGAAATGGACAAAACCTAGTACCACCAGCCTGAAGCATTTTGAGCAAGCTAATTTTCCTTTTGTTCACCAATGTTTACAGAAAAATTCATCAAAATAGACCAAGGTAAACAATACAAAAGTAGACTTTGTAGCTCTTTTCCTGGGTGAAATGTACTATAAAGAAATACAGAAAAGATTGATTCTTCTAATACATAAATAAAAAATGTCATCAAAGTGAGTTGAGGTACAGCCTTCTTCATATTTTTTCTGTCCAGTCCAATTCCACCTGGAAATCTCCAGACACTTCTTGTGCTCACAAGCTCATCAGTACAATTTCTGAATACACCTAGGAAGATGTCACTATAGAAAGAAACATTTCAGTATTTTTTGAGGAAAAAAAAGGAATTTAATAAGCAACAGTCTCTTGTCTGTATTTGCCATCACCAATAGCTGGTACTCAGATTAGGATACAAGATTTTCTCTGTGATATATGGAAAGACATATTTTTCTCCCAAAGCAAAGAGTTTCACTTAAGGACTAAGTTACTCTCTAGAAAACCTCATTTTCTCTGCTGCAGTTTTCACACCACCCTCCCCACCAGTGAAAAGGAAGATGTCTGCTAGTTTGAAAGATAGCTTTTTTCATGGAAAATCAGCAGAACAAAGGAATTAAGAGAAAGACAGGTGCCTACATTAGTGGAGCATTTCCAATGCTCCCAGTTCCCTTGAAGTAGCAGCTTCTTGAAGCTTCACAAAGAGAAGAAACAGCAGATACAGCTGTTCTTTAAATCATGGAAAACATGACTGCATATCAATTTCTTTAAAACACACTTTAAACCTCCAAGTCAACCAAAATGCAATCTGACAGGCTTCTGACATGCCTGGGTTGGTACTTCCAAATCCAGAATAAGCTTTACTTTAGAGAAAGCCACAATAAGTGTTCATAAAACATGACTGACATAGGTAAGAGATTTTTGTTAACAGCAATTCTTCCAGATTCTAATAATTCTAATTTCACCTTTTACTTAAAGCAGCTTGATCTTAAAACTCCTCTTAGAAAATCCCATCTAGGAGGAATGTAGGCAAGGTGCAAGAAAGCTTTCACCAGGTCCAAACAGTACATTTCGTGAGGAAAAACACGGTTCTGAGCAATTCTGACTGGAGGGCAAAAGGCCACCTGGATTTCATTCCAAGTGGAACTAACTAATTTGTACAACAATCATGTTGACAACAAAGATGAAAACACATATGTCTCCTTTAAATGCCTCAAGGGGTCATCCTCTCACCTTTCAGTAGCCATGGTAACTTTGGGGGGAAAAAAAACAGCTCTCATCTCAGAAATTGTTTTCTGTGATAGAGGGTTTAAGATCACTTTTGTCATCTATCCATTAACTTTTGTCCCTATACACCTGAAGAATGAAGCTTTACAAAGGAAGGATCTCTGCTTTACAAAGGAAAGAGAACCTCTATTCATACTTTCTGGAAATACCTTAAAGATGCCTGGCAGTGAAGTGAAATACAGAACACATTTTGCAAGGGGCTGGGGTTTTTTAATGACCATAGCACAGGTTTTCATAAACTCCTGCTCAATGTATGACAAAAATGTAGACAAAACTGTATGACAGTTATGATGCAGACAAAAAAATCCTGACATCCATCAACCAGCAGGGTAAAATGAAAACTCTGATAGCAGAGAAGGAGGTTTACTGTGCCTTTTGGACTTAAACAAGATGTGAATCAATTTTGTTCCCTTCAAATCAACTTTGGAAATCATGTAAGTGTAAGAACATCTCTTTACTTCCCTGCACTGATACAAAGAGTTGACATGGCTATTGAAAACATCTTTTGACAAGGACTATTCACACCATGATTCATACAGGCCATAGCCAATATAGTACTCATTATTAACACCCTTATTGCATTGTTATATAGCTCGGATTAAAGCACGTCAAAGACAGTGCAATAACTGTTGTCTGATTTAGTGAAAAGTAAACAAAAACTATTTTAAGGCAGTGGAAGTTTTAATGCTTCTGTCCCAGCCAAAAAACAGTTGAGAAATCTACTCACAAACCTGAACTGCGTGTGCATTAGAGCTTTCTCCACTGGTACTTCTGACAAATACTGTGTTTGACACTTTCAGGTCAGACAACATGTTTCTGATACTTCCACATACAGTTCTATGTAAATCAATGCAAGAAAAAGCTAAGCTACAGACTTGTGTAAAGTGAATAGTAGATTTTGGGCTGATTTCAATCAAATACTATGTTGTGATGAAAGACTAGATTCTTCAGCCAGGCACTGAAAAATTATTTTTAACTGCATTTTCTTTACTACATGACACAGATCCTTGGGAGAAAGGTGTATGACTCAGGAGTGTCTATCACACTGCCAGCACCCTGTTGCCACTCCTGCCATTTGGCTGTGTCTTGGTTCCCACTGAAGGCCCCTCCCAGCCACACTCCAAGCTCAGCCCCCTGCTTGATGAGCTATCAGCTACCATACCTCTCATTCACTCACTAGACTCTCAAAACCCCCTCTCTGTGCTGCTTCCTACCCTGTCCTACACACTTGGAAAGGGCCCCTCAGGAGCACCTGCAGCATAATCTATTATTTACTCTTTAATAATCTCCTCTTCTACACCCTTTTGAGAAGGGGTATCTAATAATACACTGCTGATGGGTTGAGGACATCACTACAAGATGACCAATAACACCTCATTGTTTCTTTTTGCTTACCATCTCTCTGTCTGCTCCTCTTTCCTACAGTGAGATCATAACTGCTCTGGACAGAAACATGTTTTTTTTAATCTGAATTTACACATAATTTTGCAAAACAGGTCTAGGCCCTGCAAACAATAGTGCTGCTGCTCCAGAAAAATAAAAAGTAAACAGAATCACAAATTACAGCTGTTCATTTGATAGGTTGAAAAGACTTCTTGAAGAAAGTTCAATGGTGACTTGCTTCTCCCTGGTACAAACCTTGTGCATAGGGATGATTTTAGTGCCCAAGCATTGCTATTTTATTTTGAGATTAACAAGTACCAAATAACAAAAATCCACACCAAATAACAACAACAAAATATATACATAAGGAGAAGTAAACTAATCTCTGCCCAAACATAACAAATACCTCTCACTGACAGAGGTTCATAAGACTACGCACAGAAAAATAATAAATTAAATTAAGCACAGAGACTACATCCATTTATCCTAACCCCCTGCCACCTGAAAACAACCTATTTATTCAGGCTGGCTGAAAATTTTTCATTCCAGCTGTTTTTCATGTCAAATGTGGGATTCAGCAAAACAACATCTTTCACAGAAAGAACATTTCAGATTTTCATCAAAAGTGTTGGTTTACTTTTGATTCTGTTTGATAGAAGATGGAAGAGGAGGTGTAGAGGGAGGATGGAGGGAAGCAGACTGGGGAGCAAATCTAAGCAAACCTTACTAGAATGGCCTTACAGTAGTCAATCTTAGTGCATGTGTGGAATAATTCGTTATTTCTGCACAGAACACCTTTTTGCTCTGATATTAGCTTTTTGTTAGGAAGAACACAAAAAACTTAAGGAGTATCTTTCAGAAAACTGAGATTTGGGGAAACTTCATGTACAGCTATCCAGAACAATAGCACTTTCTCTCTGGATAAACTCAGTAAAAGCAATATGTTACTCAGAATATGAGGATCCAAAGACAGCAGAGAGAAGAAACGATGCTCAAGCTGTTGCAGTTTATGGAGAAGTATTTCCTTTGGGCATTCAGCTCAAAGGAAAACTCTCAAGAACTGACTGTCGGGACACCAAACTTCCACTCAGGATCATCTCCCTCTACTAGCAAATCTAAATCCAAAGTGCACAGATAAATTATGATCCATAAAAGCACTCCTGTTAATATATTTACAGTAGGGTCACACCTTTGTATTTAGCATCAGGGAGAGCTATTTGGAAATGAGTGCAACAAAGAATCTGATCCTTTACTTATTTCACTTTGACAGTGTGGTACTTCTGCTAGGCTCAGTGGTGTATCTAACATCAAAGTAAAATGCTGATTATGCAGTCCCACCATTCCATTATTAATATCATCTTCCTGCTCCTGTGAAGCTGAACTTCAGATTTCAAATAAACTTCTTTCAAAGTCCAAGCTGGTACAGTTTTGATTTGCAAGGCATTTTGTAAGAAAAGGCATGAAGCATGCAACCTGAATATATACTCTCTAACCTTCTTCATTAGTTTAGATGCTTCAGTGGGGGCTTGTACCCATATCCATCCTAAATGAACTGCTTGCTAACTTTTAAAAATATTAGTGATAGGCAAATCTTCCTCTTTTAACTTTAAAAAAATTTATATGCCTACACGTGACAGATAAATTCTATAATTTTAAATAAATCAGCGTCATTAATCTTGCAATGAGAAGTAGAATCTTTGAAATTTCTAGTAGAAGTGAAAAAATAAAATAGCAACTGTTTGCTTGCAATTTCGTTTTAGAAAACTGTGAAATTAAATTTACCCTTAAAGTCTAAGCTTTGACGTACCCAACTTCCTATCCTTCAACATCTTGGATACCCACCTCCCCTGGAAAACTGACATGTCAAGCTGACACCAAGCCAGTAACACCCAGTGTGTGTGCTAGGGCTCACAGCCCTGTAGGGGTGAGCCTGCCTTCCAGGCAGCCTGAGTGCAGCTGTCCCCTGGAGTTCCAGAAATCCACAATGCCTGGCAACAGCCATCCCTCCAGTTCTGATGAACCAGAATTTCCAGTAACAAATTGTCACATTAGAAATTGCCCAGCCCACTCAAACCCAAAGTGAAATAGAGTTTTATCACACTGAGATTGCTCGTAAAATGCTATTTAAACACAAACCAGGAAAAACACCTAAAATATTGAAAACAACATTTAGCTTCCCTGAACCCACTTCCTCCACATGGGTTCACATTTCATAAATTTATACCCTTACAGAAAACAGTATATGAGAAAAAATGCTGAGAAAAGTAACTGGATTATAACACACTCCTATCAAAACACATCCCAACCTAACTGAACAGAACATATAAACAAGGAAAATTAAAAGCAAATAAGCTGGAAATTCCATTACCTCATCTAAAGATCTTCCAGTCTGACAGATAAATTGCATCGTTATCCTGAAGTTATTTAC
Organism: Peucedramus taeniatus; assembly: GCA_013400575.1. Taxonomy (NCBI): domain Eukaryota; kingdom Metazoa; phylum Chordata; class Aves; order Passeriformes; family Fringillidae; genus Peucedramus; species Peucedramus taeniatus. The sequence continues at coordinate 62,450 of WBNO01025597.1, forward strand.
TTATTGTGCGTGGCACCTATTTCTGATATATTAAAATGAAAATTGTGCTACAGAGGCAAACTGATGGGAAACTTCGCTGAAAGTATACAAGCTTCAGGTCATAATTATATGGTGATTCCTAAAAGAAACCAAAAAGGTGAAAAATGAAACTGGTTTCCACAGGTTAGACATATTTTTGCTAATGGAAATGCAGAAAAAAAATAATTTTCTGTAGTATGACTATATGAAATAACCTAATTTGATTTACTGCTTTGAAGAAGCATGTGTATCAAAGTGTTAAAACCTGTTAGCTACTTATATACTCTGATAGTTTTGAGACAGTAAGTCTGAAACAAAAATAAATTCATCCTTCCTCATGTAGGCTTCAGAATTTCAGTTTTACTTACATAGGTGGAAAGCCTAGAGTCTGTTCTTCTACATGGTTTTGCAGAAGCAAATCACAGGTCTGTTTAGGAATATTGCAAAACTACTTCCCAAGCCGTCTCCACTGGAAACCAGTGGTGAGAAGAACAACAAAGGCTCAAATCAGCTTGGAATGTTTAGACAGAGCTATGTTTGTGTCTCTGTGTGTAGATCCTCTCCTTGGGACACATGAAAATAATAATCAGAAGTGCTGATGCAGCCCAAGATAGGAAATGAGCTCCTGTTTCCAAGAATACACCCTTGATTATTCCTCAATGGAATTTTTATTCAGATGTAACCCATCCCAAGCAGTAAGACTCCTGAGAGGATGGCTTCTATTGTTAATCTATTCTGTAGCAACTTCTTATAACAAGGAACAAGTTCAAGTTTACTCCTCTTTCCCCCACTAAAGTCTTCTGACTTTAGTCACACTCCCTATTCAAGTTTTATAAGATCATGACAGATTTCAACATTTCTTTCCACCTACCAGGCCAGAGGAAAGGAAGGGAGCCCCATGTGTAGGGAATCTCTTTTCAAACAGGCATTAAACCAGCCATGAAAGCAATACCATTGTCCTTTGAAAGGAAACCCTGAAACTGCACAATATAAGAGAGTATCCAAAATCAGCAGTGGAAGTTCTGAAGCCCATCCTATGCTCAGCAGTCCTAGATCATACCTTACAATGTCTCTTCTAAACAAAAACTTTCAGCAAATTCAATTGTCACTGCTTAGTATTCCAGGAATATGGAAAAGCCACGTACACAGATGCTTGCATAAGAAACTACTTTGATTAAAGCAAACTGCTTTTCTCAGCAAGTACATGCTCATATTCCCAGATGTAACATGCCAGGCTCTCCACTTGCAACAGGGAAAAAGGGAAGGGCCACTCAGACAAACTACAAAGCAACAGCAAACTATATACCCACCTCCTCCATTTCCTCAACATAAGTGTGCACCTAAACAGCATTTTAATAGGGAATGATTATGCAGAATGGGAGGAAATAACATGACAGAAGAAAAAAGGAGCAATTTATCATTAAAAGCATAGGTTTTGTTCAGGTAAATGTACTGGAAGAAAACCAGCAAACATAAGCCAGAAGCAAATTAGAGTGTGTCCAGCCAAGACACCAGTCTGGAAAGCAAAGGGATCAGGAACACAAAATACACCATAGCAAACAACTGCTATGCAGTTTATACACAGCCACAAAGACAACTACTCCCTAAACCCAAAACAGATATTACCTCCCGGCAGAAGGGACATTAACTCCACCTAGTAGCACTGTGGTCCCAATGCAGGTGCATTAGTGTAGCTGGGCTTTGAAGTATGTAACTGCTGCACAACCAGGTCTGTCTGTGTTAACACAACATTATTAGACATTCACTTGCATTAGTTAACTCAAGTTGTTAGGCCTTTTTACACACGTTCAGGGACCAGATATAGCAAAACCAACTGAGAGAGGTCATGGTTTTCCAATTCCCTTAATGTTTTGCACAAGGATAAAATCTTCCAAAGAAAGTCAGTATTTTAGTGATATTTGCAATGCCTACCTTGCCCAAACCGGGAGTGTCTTTCACTTTGCTGACTGCTCTCAACAAACATGGTGGTGCAGGGGGTGGGGAAGTCTGAAGGATACTGCTGAAGCAGGTAGAGAAGAAAGTAGATTCAGGAACAGATGATGCAGAAGGCCTGTGCTTCTTCTTTTTGGAAGACAGGTTCAATTTCTGAGCAGCTCTGTGGGAGAAACAACAACAGTAAGCTGAAACAACCTCATACTCATCAACAAGAATAAGTAAAAATATTTATCAGGTTACTATTTATGTAGGCTCTCAGTTTTGTCTTCATTGATCCCCATAGTTTTATAATTCTTATTTTTCACTCCTTAGTACTATTTTAATGCCATTGACCCCAAAGTTGCTCCAAATTGAGAGTCTTCATTAAGTAGGGTCACAGTCAGGCCTCTGTCACAATTTTATCTTTTGAAACAATTCTGCCTGCAAGAAAGCTCCCAACCCAAACCAATGAGCTATACAGCAATCTGTTTTAAAATTATGAAAGGTTCACACAGAATTGTGTCTCATGCATAGGTTACTGATTAAAAAACAAATACTTGTGTGGAGCTAATTACTGATAAATGCTCAGGTGACTCTGCTGAGGTATAAGAAGCCTTGCACTAGCTATTCAAAACTTTTATCACCTCTTAAAAGATAAGCCAGCCTAAAAGCTGAACAAATGCTGACCAGTGAAAATATTGCTTTGTGATGAGATGGAGACAATCATACAAACTCCAGCTGCATTGACCACTAAGTAGGAGAAACAGTGAAGACTTTTTTTATCAGTACAGAATTCTCAGATAAGAATGTTGAATTTTGTATAGTGTTTGATTAAAAAGCTAAGCTTTTCTGGAGCAGAAACATTCAGTACTTTTGTTCTGTAAAGTGCTTTATTTTGAGAGATAATGCAACATTCAAGTCTTTGTTGCAGCTGGTTTGTTCCAACACTTTTGCATCCTGCACTGCCCAGGGATAACATCAGTATTGACCATGCTGTCCCATGGTTTCCCTTTTGCAAAACAGAGCCCTTCAGAGAGAGCAGGTCAGCAGGAGTACCAACTCAAAGGAGAGACGGATCGAACAATTTTGTTTGCTTTGGCAGGCAAATTGGGACTTAATATATGTATAAAAGCAATCTGTGCTGACAGTAGCTCTCCTTACTTTGCTGAAGTGCATCAGTCAAGACCAATAATTCTAAATCCTTCTAAGTTTTAAGAAGCTTTAGCTGTACTGGTATCAGTTTATATTATCCAGCTCAAAACTTAGAAAAGTAATGACATCATTTTACCCAAAGAAGTCAGGGAAGACTGAATATACACACACATGCACATATGCACACATTTAAATATGCAAGTAACCTGTGTTTGTATCAGGTGTCTCAGACACATGGACAAATTACTGCTTGGTATGACATTGCCATATGGCAGCTGGTCACAAGTACACTGTGTGCACCTCCAGGCTGCATTCTTTTAGCCTATGACAAGTGCAAAGCACTTCCAGATAAATTCATTTCCAATAAAAGTAAAACACTAAGAGATTTTAATTGACCTGATGCAGAATTAGAACTCGGAAGTTTCTGTACCACCTCCCTGTCCTTTGCCTTTATGCTGACCTAAAGACTGCAGTTCATAACCTGTCCCTCTCATTTAAGCATACACTTTCTTTTTCATAGAAAACATACTCAAAATGTGTTGGTCAAAACCAGGGTTCCCTTTCCTTGCAACATTTCCATAGTTTGAGAGGATTCAGTAATATCAGCTTCCACAGTGCCCATCACTAACACTTTTATGAAGTTGTCCATGCTGAATCAAGATTTTCTGTACATCTCAGTTCCAGTACAAAATCATTTTAAGAGAAATCTTGTACTCTATGTGCAACAACTGAAAATGTAAGTGTTGGTCAATCATATTGAAAGCTTTACCCCTGTGGTCAAGCTCATTAGTCCAGTCTGAAACATAGGAAGTGGCTCCATCCACTATGGTCATCTATCTGGTCTCACTGACTCATGCCCTGGTGTCTTAGTTTGAAAGACAGGTACCTGCCAGCAAAAAGCTGGAATCTCCCTTTGAATAGAGAATGTAAACCCCCTCCCTCAGATTATTATAATTTTGCAATTAGAGGCTCTCAGGCAAAGATTTGGGAGTGGGAATAACAGTCCTTTACCAGGAATATTAGACAAAACAAAGAAAAAGAAAATACAAATGTAATAGCACTAAGAGACAAGCAAAAAAAAACCAAACAAAACCCTAGAAAAACCCTGGCAGAGTCAGGGATGTGACCTGACACCCTGGGTGTCAGGGTGTTGAAAGCAGTCCAGATGAAATCCTCCTGGAGTAAGTAGGTGCAGTTCTGTGGAGTGGAGATGATCCTGTGGGAAAGTCCAGTGGTGACAAGATGAGTCCAGTCTTCCTCTGGGAAGAAATCCAGTGGAAAACAAGCTGGGTCTTTTGGTGCTCTGACATCCTTTCGGTATGGCGCCTTCGGACTGAACTGTCCTGCTCACTGCTGTTCCCCAGGAAAAACCTGCTGCCCTCTTTTGTTTCAGTAAGTACCCATAAGTACCCAGCAGTTAGTAACCTAGCAAAACCACCAGGAAAAAATTCCACAAACACAAAAGAAACAGATCCAACCCCCAACATCCAGTAAAAATATATTTCCTAAAAGTTGTTTCCTGAATTGACTGACAGAGCCATTATCCCTCTTGCCACTAAACACTCCTCCAGAATTTGCTGTTCTTTTTACAAAGCTGACAGTGTAATACAAACCACTTGACCCAACCAAGCACACAGCCGACATTTTCTTAAAGAAAACACATTGTTGGAGGTACCTGGCCTTTTCAAAATCTTGGAACTATATTATAGTTTGATAGTTATAACCTTTGAGATTGCATACAAATGGAATAACCTGCATTTTCCTTATATTTTTGACCTGTGACCGGCAAAATGTATGAAAAACAATGAACTATTTCACACAACTTCATGAGGTTCTCTGTTTTTCCCTGAGTATAAGAAATCAATGCATGGCAGGCTAGAGAATCATTTACAAGCCCTATCAGACTGGATTGAATTTTGAAGGGGGTGAAAAAGGCAATAAGCATCAGGTAGTTCCCAGAGCATTTAATTGGGAAGGATAATTTAACCATATGCAGGCTGCAATATGACACAAATACGTAAAGTGTGGCTTTCTTGTGAGCAAAGTCCTTCAGTCTGAGTGCGTTAGCATTGCTCCAAACACAGCTGATCATTCCAGTTGATACTGATTTGGCCCTGTGATGTAGCACAGGAGGTTAGAAAATCACGTATTTTACCTTTACAGGCAAGTCAGAGGCCTGGCTCTCTCATGCACACTCTCTGGATCACCAGACTCCTCAGGCAAAGTACCAGGCTGGACCCTGGGAGACCTGAGAGCAGCGTAGCTCATAGCCTGCACAGCTCTGCCAGCAGCTCTTTAGGCTCTGCTCTTTGTACAGAAGCCAGCTATTTTATTTTTTCATTTAATATCTAGTATAATAGGGCTCTAATTTCAGCTTGAGACTCTGCACAGCGCTGCAGTAATGGTGATGGCAGTGATGGCAGCATGGCTTTATGTACTGACAATAAGCCGATCATACTCCAGGTTATATTAGTTCCCACTTGAGCCAAGTGATATCAGCTATGGAATATGCAGGGGTGTGCAGGGAGCTCCAGGGCATTGCAAACCACTTCCCCACTGTGTGTGGTATGGCTGTTGTAGGGATTGCGTCCACAGAGACACACAAGGAACTTGATCCAAATTCAATTTTAGAAGGGCATAATTTAAACTGCATTAGACTGCTGTGTGAACGTACTCATTCACAACAGAACTGTCTTTAATGTCATTTTACTGAATTACCTTCCAAATGAATGCATATTTAATCCAGTTTGGCTAATATACTTTGTATTAACGCCTTCAGATAATTTGGACTATTTCTTTCCTGAGAGTCCTGATGCAAACAAGCAGCTGGAGATTTTTTGAAGGCTTACAAGATTTCTGGCAGAGGAAATAATCACAAGATCAAGAGTTGAAATTGCAGGAGGGACATTAGAAAGCTGATTAAAGTTCAATCCAAATAAAACTAATACATTGCCCTGGCAGGAAAGGGGAACTGCTTTGAAAGTCCACCTGATCCATAGCAAAGACTGAGATAATGTCTTGAAAGGACATTCTCTGCTTTTTGGTTTTTTTAAATAAAAATTTAATTATGTATATCTTCAGGCAGTCAGAATAGTTTTCACATCCCACCTATGCAGAAATGGTGATTTTTCTCCCCCCCTTAAAACTTTACAAGCAGGCTGGGATTTTCAAACACAGGCTTCTAAATTAATGCTAATAAAATTCAAGGGATGCTTGTTTAGCTTGATAAAAGAATTTTTTTTTCAGCAACATATCATCAAAGACAAAGTCAAAATTTTAGGACTGTCAAAGTAGAGGTCAGTAGGCCCACTAGGTTCATTAGATTCAGAAGGAGGGGGAACATTAAGTGGATACTTAAAATATTATTCACACTTGTGTCAGCAAAGATCATTGATAAGTAACACTGACTGACACACTCCATCATCAGTGACATCTGAAGAGATTTCCTTAGGTGTGTATCTCTGTATAATTTTTCCTTACTGGATGTTCATACTATGCTAAAATGCATCCAGTACTTATTACTCTTGGAAACAAAATTCCATCATAGAGGCTACTGAGCTGGCATATCAGTTTCTTCGTCAAAATAGGAACTGAAGATTCATTTTCATATCCTATTTTCCACAGGGGAAATTACTCACAAGCTGTGGATGCTAAACAGCCATGTATTAATTTATTGTAAATATTTACCATTCTAATATGAACTAAAAATCTATTTTTCTTCTTTATTTGGAGATATACATTCCATTTTATAATAAAAATATTCTTGGCTGGGTACACCATTCAAGGAGTAAGGTATGAACTTTATCTGTGCAAGGGATGGCTTACCAGAGCCTTGATTTGACACTTGGTTTGACACTTTGACCACTTGATTTCACAAACCCCAAGTAGGTTAATGACCTTCCCTAGCAATTAAAACACCTTAATTAAATTAATTAAGGTGTTTTAATTAAAACACCTTTACTTACCCAAAACTGCCTTGCCTGCTGTATCTTAATGTATGTTGGAAAAGAGATGGAAGTTTTGTTTGGCAATCAGTCTTCTGAGCAAACTCCCTCAGCGTATTTGTGCATCTATATCACCAGTTATAAAATAGACCTGTATATTTGTGAGATACACATGGTTACCTAGCATGAAACATTCATATCCTATGGTCTCAGGTTAAGCCCCTGTAAGTGAAAGACACCTTTAACCATCCACACCCTCAAAACAACATCTGTATTGTATATGGATATATGTTGTTCTCTTTTTTTTTTTTTAATCCAAGATATAATTCCTCCTGTAGAAAAAAGCAGTTGTTTTTGACTGCCAGCTACATAGTAAAATGTAATCTGTGTAGTATTTTAGTTAACTGGTTGTGCTGGTTTCAGATGGGGTAGAGTTAATTTTCTTCCCAGTGGCTGGTGTGGGGCTGTGTTTTGGGTTTGTACTGAACACAGTAAGATAACATAGAGCTCTTTTCGTAATTGCTGAGCAGGGATAACATAGAGCCAAGGCAGCTGGCTTGCCATGTCCCTTCTCCATTCTTTCCCTGTTTTCCAACAGGAAGCTACAAGCTATAAACAAGAATCAGAACAACTTTATTCCACTTTAATTCTCAGGGTGGCCAAACCCAGGGCTGTGGTGTTGCAGCCTAGTAAGATATGTAAGGAATGAAATTAAAATCCTCAGAGGAACATTTTCAGGATTTGTAGTTCCAGTAAGAGCCTTTGTATTTGTGTTTAATTATTTTACAATGCCTTTAAAATATTGGAGATACTGGAGATAATTTGAGCTTTCTGCTTATTCTGTAGAAGGTATAATAAACATCTCTCTAATGCCCAGTAAACACTTGTCCCTTATTGTTCTCTTTATTTTTATGCATGCATTCAATTTCATAGCAACAATAAAGCTGTCCCAGGCTGTAATCTTTCACATCTTGGGTGGCAGTTCAGATATTTTGGCCACAGTGCTTTAGTGACTGCACTCTCCCCAGAAACTGTACTGTAACTGCCAAGAAACTCATTATTTTTAACTTATTTAATTCTAAAAGAGTCAAAATAGGACTTCAAACTTTATTCAGGATAGGTCTTATAAAAGCTGAGGTACACAGGCAAACTCTGTGAAATTAACAGCACAGATATGCTCTTATATCAGCTTCAAAGTTGAGTAAATTCACTGGCAACAGAGCTGCTCCAGGATTGTACCAAAACAAAGATGAGGAATATGCTTGCAGACCAACAGCTTAATGAGAATCTCAAAGTTTTACACAACCATACTGTGGGACAGAGGACTCATACTCTACACTGCTGTTATTTGAGGGGAAACTCCCAGTTTCAGAGAAGGATATGACAAGATCTGAAACAAACCCCTTCTCATGTCATTCCTGTTTGATTCACAACATTCTCTTCACCAGGTAGCACTGTATTCCAGCAGAGATCTTTTTATCTAATCTATAAGTTCCTAGAAAACTCTGATTTGGTGACAGATTTCTTTCTGCCTTTGGCAACAGGATCATTCATTAGCACTCATGCATAAAGGTAATGTTTGCAAAAAGCATAACAACTCAAAGGAACCATCATATCTGGAATTTCTACAAGAGTCCAAGCCCCTGTCCTTCAATAGTAACTATCAAGAAAACTATGTCTTGACTCAATATCTTGATACATTTAGAGGAAGACCATTTCTGATTACTTTGATTTCTTTTTCTCCTCATTGTCTTCTCTTCTTAGCATGGTTCCTAAATTTCAGGCATTACCAACCAAGGTAGTTGTCACATACATGATAAAAATGACCAGATTCACATTTTCTGCTGTGTTATTGACTGCAAACATCCCTTAATCAACCTGTATTTTTAGAGAGGAAAAAGAGTGATTTTGGTAACCAGCAGAAGAACACAACCATATGAAAAAATGCTCAGCAATCAAACAAGACAACTAGTTGATTTTTTTAAGAGTGGGTAAAGGTTGTTTCTACTATTAATTTAGCTTATTTTTCTCAATGAAAAAAAAAAATTCAGATAGATGACAGTGCTCACATTATCCTTTTCTTGGAAAGCTCTGAGGATCAGCTGGATATGTGTCACTGCAGGCTTAATGCATAAAGATAGCTAACCCATTATACTTGAATAAAATAAAGTAAAAATTTTAGCACTAGTTTAATATAGGAAGAAAACCAGATATATTTACTATAACTCACATTAATTCAAATATCTTTATTACTTACCACCATGGTTACTTGACAACCCATTTTCAGACCAGAGTAGCCTTTATTTCAGTCACACAGAGCTGAGGGCAAGAGCTCTAGTATCTTCCAAGGAAAGGTCAGAAACAGCCTCCATCCAGCTCAGCCTTTGGGTGTTAAGAAGCATTGCCTTTTTATACTGATGATTTATTTTGCAAGGCGCCAGCACTGCCACAAAATACTAAGGAAGGAGATGTGCACTGTTTTATCTTTGTAGTGTTATTGTGTACAACAAGAAATATACACAGACCTTACAGCTGTTAACTGTAAAATATTAAAGTTATAGATGTACAGATTCACTGCCTTCTTGTGAAAGTTCCCAAAATAATAGCTGGCAGATTTTCCCTGTGTCTGAGCTACCACAATAAATGCCAAACCATTGGACTAGACTCCCCTAGCTGGCTCTCCTCATGAACAGTCATGACAGCTCAAAAACACAAATAACAGGAACTTTGCAATGTGGGGCCCATAAACCACTGGCCATTTAATAACAATCCTCAAAATCACATAAAGAGAATTCTTTAGCTGTAAGTTTTATGGAGCTTATACGATTACAGTTATTCCATTACCTTGAATGCTAAAGCCTGACCTCATACTGTTCCGAAAGCTATTCTGCTTCATATCTGTCCCATTCAGCAAAAACCTCTCATAACACCAGGAGAAAAAGCAGCCAGCACAAAGATTCACAGTCCATTCTGTCATTGTTTAACTTTCCGGTTGGCAGAACCACAAAAAGGTTAAAAGGCAGGTATGTTTTACAGGGGGTTTTGCCTCATCAATATTTTTGAGGTCAGCACATTTAAAATAACACCAGCATACAAATGGTAAATTATTCTGATAACACAGATGCATTGAAACTCAATGCACTTAAGCCCAGCTCTGACAAGCCATCTCCTGTCGTAGTAAAAAAATATTTCCTGTAAGAGTTCCTGTTAGTTTTGCCTTGTACTTATTTAAGCCCCCGCCATGAGATGGTGATAATTCTTTGATACAAGTTGTTTTCAGCTACTGGAGACTACAACAGTTACTATAAATTACATGCTAATGTCCAAGTCTGAGGTCTTCCTCTTAGCAGACTAAAATCAGTCCAGTCCCAACAGCTTATAAGCAAAGGAGACAAAACAAAAGAAAGAAATTTTATGATCCCACCTTCCTAGAGATAGGCTGAAGCACAAAGAAATTCATGAATGGTGGGAAATAATAAATTAACCTAGATTTTCTCCGCAGATTCACACAAATAATTACAGTGTTTTTGGAGGTGCCTAACAGCATCCCCACCAGCATCTCTAAGAAGGGTACCCAGATGATGGATTTGTGCTCCATACCAGGGTATGCAAGGAGAACAAGAGCTAGTGGGCATATGGTGAAGCAAGAGGAGTTTGGGCACAGTATAAGGAAAAGCTTTTTCACCCTGAGGACAGCCAAGCAGGATTGTGAAGTTTTTGTGCTTGGGGAAGTTTAAGATCCAAATGCGTAAAGGCCTGGGCAATGTGTCTGATGTCAGAGCTGAGCCTGCTTTGAGCAGGAAGTTGGTAGAAACATCCTGAGGTGCCCTCTAGCCTCCATGATCCAATGGTGCTATGAAAGAAATTTTAATGCAAATCTGTATTTTTTCTTTCAAAATGTACTTTCTCTGAAAATTTTCAACAGAATCACTTGGCATCAGTCTCAGAATTTTATGAAATTCAAAACTAAAGCTTTAATTTTTAGAATATTAATCTAAATAGAAATGGAGAAATGTCAAACTACAATTCCAAACTGCAAAAGGTAATAGCGACTTCTTTTTGCAAGGCAGTAACCAAAACACATTAAAAAACTTCTTGATTTTCTGGCAGGACATTAGCTAATCAGCAGAAGCTGATGAATTAAGCTTGAATGAAATCCACATTTCTTGCTGAGAAAAAAATTTGACACAAATTTCACCACATCACCTTCAATGTTTTGTGATAAGACTTTCTATCTACTGAAGACTCAGGCAGTAATTCTACACAACACTAAATGTCCTCATATCCTACCATTTGCAGGGGAAGTCCCATGTGCCCAGCCTCTTGCAGGAATGCTCAGCATTCTGCTGGCTTGGACCCTACCTCCTTTGGGAGCTGACCTTAATATTTAACCTACTTTAATCATGCTGCAGAATGATTATGAAAAATTATGAAACTGGAAAACACTATTAGTCTTGTCAATTGCTGATATTTTTAAAACAAACCTTTTGTTCTTTTTTTCTATTTCCAGTAAAGTGAAATTCAAAAAACCCATTAAATTAAATACATCACACAGAGTAGTAAGGCATTGCCAGGAAGAATTGAACTGTACAGATGTGTGGCACAAGCACCATCAGAAAAAAAAAAAAAAAAAGAGAATGTTTGACTTGTAAAGCTTTTAAACTGCAGCTTTTTGCTTATTACCTGTTCAAATTTTGGTGAAATCCAATTAATTTTCAGTTATGAGGGCACTTCTCAGATACTTGGACAAACTGATACACTGAACAAGTTTGTTTCTCAGCAAAAGCAAATTTTTGAAAATACCTCTAGAAGTGAAAAAATGAGTTATTTAAAACAGCTCAAAAATTTATGCAAAAATGTTTCTCTAAACTCATCCTGTCTCGTATAAAAAAGGCAGGAAAATGCATTTGCTGATTGATTTTACTTGGATCTCGATCTTTTTTGTGATTTGTTGATAACACCAATATTTGCAGCTCTGTTCCACCTAAATCAAGTGCCAGTAACTCCAGTTCAATATTGCTGAAATACAGCTGAGAGTGAGGGATGCAGGGGGGAGGGATATCAGAGGAATTAGCAAGGATCTTGTCTGCTCTTCCATAACACCAAAGGGACTGCAGTCTCTGAGTCTCCTGGGTCCATGGTAGATACTACTAATACAAGGGGTAACACTACCCAGAAAAATCTTTTGACTCTTAAAATGTACATGGACCCCTCTAAGAATAAGACATAAACTATTTCTCACTGTATTTCTTTTATACCACACAGGAGAAGAAAAGAGCACATTCTACATACAGAAAAAATGGAATATACTTTGCTTTCCAGAGCAGATGATAACAGAGATATTAATCTGTTTCTATTGCCCTACTACAGCCATCTGCAACAAGGCACAAACAGGCCAAATGCTCTCTCACCCTGCATTTGCAGAAAGAGAAGTCATTATTTTCCATTCTGGAAATTTGCTCACACTCACACATTTGGCATATTAGGCATTTTAAATAACCTAAACTGGCCAGAAAATAAAACTCAGAATTTTGTTTCCAACATCACAAGATTCTGCTCTCACCTGAAGAGCTTTTAGCTGATTTAAACAATAGAGGATGGAAGCCTTATTGACTGGGTAGTGTAGTTAAAATTAAGCTGACCAACTGATCTGGCATTTCTGGGGTTGCCTCTTTGAATTAGAGAATTCTCCAGCTCCTTCACAGTGAAACACATTCTTGTTGAAGCTTCAGAACAAAATGAAAATTTAATTCAATCTGGAAGATATTGATCCATCTGGGACTTATTCAAGCTGCCTAGCTTTATTAGTTTAGGCCTCCTGGGCTCATAACAAACCTGTGCAACACTCTCTGAGGAGCCTCAAGCAGACTGTTCCCTTATGCTCCCACCCTGATTCTTCTGTGACCCAGAACCCAGCCAATGCAGCTTGAAATCAGCCCTCTCTAAAAGCTTTTTGCAGATATCAGTGTATCGTAGCGCTTTGATTTCTCACAGCCAAAAGACTCCCCCTGCACCCTCTCACTGAGTCACAGAGTTTAACACCAGTCCTTTGTCTTTAACAGGACCCATTAGACTCATAGTAAAGAGTGGTGCTCTGCATAGTTTTGTAAACAGCCACGCATGAGGTCATGCTCTCCAAAATTAGGCCATTTTTAGTAAATCTTCTGTTTTACCCACTTGCAATATCACCATGAACTGTGGCTATCACTGCAGTAGCCTCATTCAAGCAGTCATTCAAGAATGAATGTTACAACTCAGAAGACTGATAAGTATTGGAGAGTAAGAGGGGTTTAAATTACTGTTAACACAACTTTTTTACACCACAAGACATAATAGATTTCTAAATATAAACTTTTTTCTTTTCCCTGATACGATGCTTCAGTGGGAAAGCCATAGGCATACACTGTGTGTCCACAATGCAAAAGCACTGCAAAGCAGATATAGACAGACAAGCCACATAAATACACATTTTTTTTACCACTGCGTAAACATAAGTTATCCCACTGTAATTTCAAAAGTATGGTTACTGCAAATGGCCTTCTTAGTGTGAAAGTATTTATTCTGGTCAGTTTATTCCTAAACAGCGTGGGGAATAAGGAAATACAATGTAAGGTACTACCTAATGATAAATTTGCAATTACTCAAGAGCAGCTCTACTGATGCAATTATTTTGGCAAGAAGAAATATGCCCCATAATGAAAATTGTTGCTTTGTGGACACACACACATGCAATTCAGCCAAGTTCACTTTCCCTGCACAGATCAACACCCATACCAGTCCTGCATGCACAAACCAAAGAAGAAAAGCCCTGTGGAGCACAGGACAGGGAATCAATTCAGGGCCTTATTAGTGTGAGCAGAAACCATCACACTGCTTCACATCTGAGCTGGGACAGCACAACTCTGCCCCAGACAAAGCCACTGGCCACTGGCTACAGATCTCTCTCTTTCAGTCATCAATATCACTGACTTCCTTTTTCCTTCATTTTATTATGTTCTCTTGTAGCTGTTTTCCATCTGTTTTTCTCTTTGTCTGGTTACATCCATTCATTTAAACAGGTACTATCAAAAACACAGCAGGCAGATGAAATGCATTTAGCTCATCACCAACAGTCCAATGCCCACTCAGTGGTGATGTTACAGTCTTTATTTTATGATTAGCTCCTGCCCACTGCATCAACTTAGACTTCCATTTGCTATTCTGTTCGCCCAGCTAGGGAGCATTTATACTCCCCTTCGGATTTATTTTTTGTTCTAGGTACCTATCTCTGAAAACGAAGATATGGAAGGAAGAGCCATGGAATATGTGACACAGTTAGTACCAGGAGAAACAGTGTATCTGTTGGACCTTTTTGCATGGTTATATTTCGCACATCCAACACTGCAAGGAGACACACTCTGATCACATTAAATTCAAATCAATAATGTAAGGGGCAGTTTCAATGACTCTCTGGAGATACAATCGTGCTTCAAAGTGCACTGAGGCCAATCTAGGGTCACTTGTTTCTGAATGTATGATAAATTTCCTCTGCAAGTTCAATTTTGCAAGGACCAGGCATCTCCTGCGGTATGTGATGCATGCCTTTAGCTCCTACTGAGACTAACGGGACATTAAGGGGCTGGACAAATTTCAGGAACAGGTATTTTCCAAATTATAAAAGCAACTCCTGTCTGAGGACTGGATCCAATACCATGATGTATGCCCTATATTGCTGCTGAAAGAAAAAGAAGCACAAAATATTCATTCTCTTGAAGAAGGAGACAACAGAAAACCCTAAAGTTTGAGCACAAGGCAACCAGCTCATGTGTGGAGCTCATCAATGAGATTCTTAGGAGGCTCCCAGGAAAGTTGGCTGGAGGGGCAGCCAGCCAAACTGGGGTTACCATGATGTGTGTTAGGAGGGCAAGACATGATTACACTATCATTATTTACCACGCAAGGTACAGAATTTTTTCAAGCATGACTGAATTGCATCTGCCCTTGAACACCTGGCTGGGAGAAATACTGGCTCACAAGCAAAGAGAGGCTGGCTGCCTTTGCTGCAGATAAACTTATTATCATGAGAACTTCAAGGAGCAAGGCATTTAGTAATTAAAGGAGAATAAATATAGGGCATGTGACTATACCATTTCTTCTTCTCTATCTGATGCCACAGGAAAGCATGGAATGACAAAAAACAAAGCTTGTTTTTATGTTCTTTTCTACCAAGACTAAATAAGATTATAGCAGAAGCACACAGGCAGTCACATTGACAGCGCAGTGATATTGTGAAGCTGGTTGGGGGGAAGTAAAAAAACGCATCACTCATAAAGTCTCTCAGCAGTCTATTTTAAGGAGGCATCTTATATAACAGGAAACAAGCGCAGTTATTCTGGATTCTTTAACACTGTCTGTCACACTGCCACAAGCAAAGGAAGTATAAAGAAGTATGTGACACCATTTGAAGACTGTTAGTTTTAATTAGTCTGTAATTATGTTGGTTATATAAATCCTTGCAGGTTGAATTAGAGGAAGAAAGTGCCATGGAGGTTAAGCCTACATAATATCTAAATTTTTCCAAAGCTAACGGGAAAATAGATTTTTTTTTTTATTCTTTTGCAAATGGCAAGCTCAGACATGAGGCTGGCAATCAGTGTGTGGTATTTACAGGCACTAACCACTAACACTGGGCTGAATTCTTCAGGGCAGGAACACAAGGAGGCAAGGCACACAAGGCATGTGTGGCTCCTTGGCAAAGGAACGTTTTTCTGTCCAAAAGCTATGGAGTGAAGCATCAGCTGTCCATGTACAATTTTGCAGGAACACTAGAAGGGTCCCTCGGGGTTGTGGTACACCAGCTGGCTTCCCAGCCACTACCCCAGCCCAGCCTGCTGGTGCTGCTGTGGTGCCCAGAGCTACTGGTGCCAAGAGCTAACGCAGCTTCTCTATCTTTTCTCTCTACAAGAACAGCCACATAACACAGGGCAGGCTGGAATCCTCAGTTTCTTAGGCTTCTAGTTTAGGGGTTAGAATTTGGCTAATAGCTTTGGTCACAGATGGTGTTTAGGATGAAAGGATGTACTAGAATTTTAAGAAGACCAGTGAAGCACTTCTGTGTCATAAAACCACAAATGCAATTTTTTTAAGCTTTACCATAGATGGAAAGAGAAATAAAATTGTCACTGGCTGAAAAGAGTGCTGTGTCTAATTCAAACCAGAATTTTCATAGTTTCATTTCTGATTCCAAACAAAAAAACCCAGTGATTCATATAGTATTACTCTACTAGCCTAATAAGAATTAAAGGAGAAATTGCATGGACACTATCCACCTTTATGGAGCTTTACCCCAACCAACCACCATCTGCTTTTCCAGGGCTGTGCAGGTGTATAGATCAGAAATAGCCCATATCCAGAAAAGCAACGTCACACAGAAACTTTGCAAACCTCAAGAAAAGAAAACATAATTTAGGCATTAAGACGTAACTGTGCATAACACATCTGGGGCAAATTTTCAGAAATCAAGATGTAGCCAGAAGCATGNCTAAATACTTCTGCGTGATTTCACAGCAGCTGGTTCATGATTTGAAATTTGCACCACTCTTTATACCCATTAGATACAAAACTAAAAGCTTCCTAATCCATGAAAGACTGCTAAAATAGCAGAAGAAAAGATGAAAGGATGAAAGTTAGGCCAGCTAATAAAAATATAAATTATACTGAAACTTGCAATAACTGAATGTTACTACATGTTGATGTAATGCTTTACCAGTTTTTATCCAGTTAGTTCTTGGTATGCTGACTCAAAAAGAGAAAGATTCATTTAGGCACATCTCGTGCATGTAGTATTAAACTCACCCTTCATGAAAAAGTATCTGTGTAGCTCAGTGTTAGGAACTTTTCATAGTGACTAATGTCTAAACCAAGAAAAAATATTGTTTTGATTATACTTTTTTAATGGGCACATTGAAACTTATAAAAGAAGCAAAGATAATAAAATTCCACCAGTTCCCCATCCAAATAACTATAATCATATTAATTATATTGCCTTCCATTCCATCATTATAATTACTACATTATGGTTAGAAAATCAAATGCAATAAACTTTTCTTTCTGTCTGATAACAAAATATTTTGCTCAGATGTTCCTAGTTAGAGCTGTAGTTTCCCTCACAGAAGTACAACAGTAGGGAGGTGAAGACATGAAGTTCCCCAAAAGGAATGGTGGAGTTACAATTCCCTGGGTGAATGCTATTACTGCCTAACAGACTTCATCTGAGGAGGGGTCTCAACTGAATTTCACAGGAAGTTCCCACCCCACAAGGTACCCTCTCTAGCAATACTTTTCTCATTTATAGGAGGTTTTGAATAGCATGTTACAAACTTCTGCCTGCAGCTTTCTGAAAAAGGCTGCATCTGTTTCTTTCTTGTGTGCTAGCCAACATACAGGAGTGGCTATGAAAGAGTAAAACACGCAGCATGCATGTAACTGGGAGAGACAGAGAGAGATGCAAACACTTGTTGGGACTACATTTAACCAGTAACCCAAGAATTCCCTTGCAGAGGGCTGAAGAGGTTAAGCCTTTACCCATTTCTTTATACATACATACACAGAATGTAATTTTTACCTCTGTAATGCAATGAGCTAAAAATAATTTACATAGTAAAGTACACATAAACAGACATAGCACATAACTTTCTTGTATAGATGCAAACCTTGGCTGTTGGAACAGCTGATGGGAAAAGCATGTCCAATTACTTCAGTTCAAAAGCCAAGGCTCACATGTAACAGCCAAGATGAACCGTAGTTCCCTCTGCTGCCCTGCTGGTTATGGTTTGTCATGTCGGGAGAGCAAGCACACTCCTGAAGGGCTGCCTCTTTAGCCTACCAGTAATCCAATTTACAACACTGACCCACAAAGAGTTACATTGGCACAACACCCAGAAGGAAAGGGAAGGAAGGTCAGTAAACTGTGGCATGAAATCAAGATGTAGCCAGAAGCAT
>WBNO01025598.1:0-17148 GCA_013400575.1 Peucedramus taeniatus
TCATAACGTCACCCTAGGACAAGT
This sequence comes from Peucedramus taeniatus, assembly GCA_013400575.1. Taxonomy (NCBI): domain Eukaryota; kingdom Metazoa; phylum Chordata; class Aves; order Passeriformes; family Fringillidae; genus Peucedramus; species Peucedramus taeniatus. The sequence goes on from WBNO01025598.1 coordinate 25, forward strand.
GGGTATATTATATTCCCTATCATGCACCAGCTGCAGGGAAAGTTGAACAATGTAATGGACTGCTTAAAATCACCTTGAAGGCACTTGGTGGGGGGACCTTCAAAAATTGGGAGCTGCATTTAGCAAAGACCACCTGGGTGGTCAATGCCTGAGACTCCATCAATCGAGCTGGTCCTGCCCAATTTGAACCATTGCACGCAGTAGGTGGAGATAAAGTCCCTGTGGTACACATGAGAGGTATTTTAGGAAAGACTGTTTGGATTAGTCCCGCCTCAGACAAAGGCAAACCCATCCATGGGATTGTTTTTGCTGAAGGACCTGGTTACACTCGGTGAGTAATGCAGAAAATGGGGAAACCCCTTGTGTACAACAAGGAGACCTAATTTTAAGTGAGAACTGTGTGTAAGGCTTTGTTGTGAATATATATATAAGTAGAGTTTAAAGAGGGTATTGATTTGGGTATGATGTAGATGGTAATAGAATAAAGGGTCAATAATGTCTTAGGTTACAATGTAAGATGTAACCAAAAGTATTTATTCTATTGCCATCTTCATAAGCTGTTAAGAATAGGTGGGGCAGCGTTCTTTATCTCTTCCATGACTCATCCCTGATAGCTCCCTCCAGGGACCATCTTCTGCTAATGGGCCATCAAGTCTCACTGCACAACTCATAAAATTGCATCATCCCATTGTGAAATGCTCTGCCCAGGGGGAGGAACAAAGCATTCCCACCTGGATATTATCTGATATTTGGAACACCATGAACAGCACTACACACTGCATTCACAGAGGAGAAAAGCTCCATAATCACCACTGGACCTCCAGAAAAGGACCAGGCTTCACTACAGGATCACCACGCTTCGACAGAATCACATTCATCACTCCAATAGGACTGCAGCCACCATTTAATCAGACTGCTACTACCACCCTGACCAACAGGGTGTCAGGTCATAGCCTGACTCTGTCAATATAAGCCAGTGTTTCTGTATTATTGCCTTTATCATAATTTTCCTATTAAATTGTAATTCTGACTTGGGATCTCCCACTGGTTTGCTTTCAAACTAGTTCACATTCCACGAGTAAGTTGCCACACTGAAGCCTTTCTTGTGTGCCTTGGTAACTCCTGCTGATTGCTGAGCCTCTTCTGTGACCTGTGTTTCAGCAAAAATAAAGTTTAAGCAGTGCTTCTGTGTGTGAAGGAAAATGCTGGAAGGGCATGTGTTTTCTTGTGGATGGTAATGCTCCTTACACATATTTGCCTTTTTTTGGAGCTGTTTATCAATTGCTAGGTGCTTTTCAAAACGTAAGATCATAGAATCATAAATCAGTAAGGCTGCAAAAGTCCTCTAAGATCATAGAGTCCAATTCTTAAACTAGCACCACTGTGTTTTGCACAAAACCATGTCACCAAGTGCCACATTCACATGCCTTTTGAACACTTCCAGGGATGGTGATTCTACCACTTCCCTGGGAAGCCTGTTTCAATACCTGATCACCATTTCAATGAATAATTTTTTCTTAATATCTAATCTAAAGCTCCCCTGGTACAATCTGAGGCCTGTCACTTGTTACTTGGGAACACAGACCAACCCCCAACTTACCTGCTTTCAGGTAGTTGTAGAGAGCAATAAGAATTACAGAAGAAAATCACAGAATCATTTAGGGTGGAAGAGATCTTTGATCGATCATCACCTTGTCAACTAGACCATAGTACTAAGTGCTACATCCAGTAATTTCTTGAACACCTCCAGGGATGGTGACTCCGTCCATTCTAATGTTTAACAATCCTTTCCGTGAAGAAATTCTTTCTCATGTCCAACCTGAGCCTCCCCTTGCGCAGCTTGAGGTCTTGTCCTCATGTTCTGCCACTGGGTGCCTGGGAGAAAAGACGGACCCCCACTTGGCTACAACCTCCTTTCAGGTAGTTGTAGAGAGCAATGATGTCTCCCCTGAGCCTCCTCTTCTCCAAGCTAAACACCCCCAGCTCCTTCAGCCACTCTTCATATGTCTTGTACTGCAAACCCTTCACCAGATTTGCTGCCCTTCTTTGGACACGCTTCAGCACCTCAATGTCTTTCTTGTAGTGAGGAGCCTAAAACTGAACACAGGATTCAAGTTTCGGCCTTACCAGTGCCAAGTACAAGGGGACAATCACTTCCCTGGTCCTGCTGGTCACACTGTTTATGATAAAAGCCAGGATGCCATTTGCCTTCTTGGCCACCTGGGCACATGCTGTCTCATGTTCAGCTGGCTGTTGACCAGCACCCCCACATCCTGTTCCACCAGGCAGCTTTCTAGACATTCTTCACCATTCCTGTAGCATTGCATGGGGTTGTTGTGATCCAAGTGCAGGACCTGGCACTTTGCTTTATTGAACATCAAACAGTTGGCCTCTGCTCATTGATCCATCTTGTCCAGATCCTTCTGCAGAGCCTTCCTACACTCCAGCAGATCCACACTCACACCCAACTTGGTATTGTCTTCAAACTTACTGAGGGTTGCAATAGAGCCCCTCATCCAGATCATTGGTAAATACACTTAAACAGGACTGACTCCAATACTGAACCCTGGGGACCAGCACTTGTGACTGGCCACCAACTGGATTTAATTTCATTCGCCACCATTCTCTGGGCCCAGCCATCCAGACAGTTTTTTAACCAGTGAACAGTGTACCCATACAAGCAATGAGCAGCCATTTTCTTCAGGAGAATGGTGGGGGAGACAATGTCAAAGGCTTTAATTAAGTCTAGGTAAACAACATCCACAGCCTTTCTCTCATCCACTCAGTGGGTCACTTTGTCATAGAAGGCAATCAAGTTGGTCAAGCAGGACCAGCGTTTCCTAAGCTCATGCTAGCTGGGCTTGATCCCCTTTTCTTGCACATGTTGTATGATGGCACTCAAGATAATCTGCTCCCTTACCTTTCCTGGAACCTAGGTCAGGCTGACAGGCCTGTACTTCCTCAGATCCTCCTTCTGACTCTTCTTATAGATGGGCATTCCATTTGCTCACTTCCAGTCAACTGGGCTCTCTCCAGTTTACCAGGACTGCTGGAAAATTATTGAAAGATGCTTAGTGAACTCTTCTGCTAGCTCCCTCAGTATCCTTGGGTTGATCCTATCAGGTCCCCTGGACTTATGGGTGTCTAAGTGGCATAGCAGGTTGCTGACCATTTTACTCCTGTAATATAGTGGTTTCATTGTGCTTCCCATCCCTGTCTACTGGCTCATGGTGCTGGGTACCCTGAGGACAACTGGTCTTTCTGTTAAAGACTGAGGCAAAGAAGGCTTTAAGTTCCTCAGCTTTTTTCTCAGCCTTTGTCATTATGTTTCCCTGTGCATCCAATAAAAGGTGAAGATTGTCCCAAGTCCTTCTTTTGCTGCTGATGTATGTGTAAAAACATTTTTATTGTCCTTTTTACTGGGTCTGACTGAAATAGAGTTCCTTCTTCCTTAGCAGGCCTCACAGTGCTTTGCTTTGCATTCGTAGCTGGAAGGGTGTTGAGAACACACCAGCATTTTGGCTACTGCTGAGCAGCACTGTTCCTCTAACATCCTCCCCCCTCCCCCATCAAGGGGCTGGGAGTGTACAAGATCCTGAGGGGACACAGCCAGGCCAGCTGACCCAAATTAACCAAAGGGTTATTCCATACCATATGATGTCAGCTCAGATATAAAAGCTAAGGGAGAGAGGAGGAACGGGGGGGGCATTCGTTATTCTATGGTGTTTGCATTCCAGAGGAACAGCTACGTGTGCTGAAGCCCTGCTCACCAGGAAATGTCTGAACATTACTTGCTGATGGGAAGTAGAGATTAACTTTTCCCTTTGCTTATGTGCTTGCAAACTTTGACTTGTCTTTTTTTTTTGTTAGTAAACTGCCTTATAGCAACCTACAAGTTGTTTTCCATCTTATTTTCTTTCCCCTGTCCTGCTGGAAAGGGGAGTGATAGAGCTGCTTGGTGGGCACCTGGCACTCAGCCAAGGTCAACCCACTACATCCTTTAAGGTAGTAGCCAAATTATGTTTTACTTGAGTTTTGGCCCTTCTAATTTTCTGCCTGCGTGACTTCATGACATCCTTGTAGTCTTCCTGAGTTTCCTGCCCATTTTTCAAAAGGTGATATACTCTCTTTTTTTCTCTGAGTTTGAGCCAAAGATCTCTGTGCAGCCAGGCCAGTCATCTTCCCTGACAGCTTGTCTTTATACACATTGGGACAGCCTGTTTCTGCACCTTTAAGATTTCCTTCTTGAAGAATGTCCAGTCTTCCTGGACTCCTTTGCCCTTCAGCACTGGCTTTCAAAGGACTCTGTCAACCAGTGTCCTAAACAGACCAAAGTCTGCCTTCTGGAATTCCAAGGCAGCAGCTCTGCTGGCACCCCTCCTTACTTCTCCAAGAACCAAAAAACTATAATTTCATTATTGCTTTGTCCAAGATGGCCTCTATGTGAACTGAATATATACAGGTAATGCCAAGAGAGCCATGATCCACAGCTGAAGTGTGAAGAAAAGATTTATTCCATTATTTCACTGGTAAAACAGGGATACATACACTGCTAAGCTTATTTCATCTTAGCAGGGGCAAAAAGTGCTCATGCCATTCCTGGCTCACATATCAAAAACGCCTGGCACAGACAAAATTTTTCACAAGGCTGTGTTTTACAATCTAAGAGCTTCTTATCTCTCTCCCATCTCCACTGGGCAGCCTAGGCCTAGTAAAAATGCTTGATAAGTCTTTTATACCATTCTGTTATCTTCCACAGAAATTCCACTTCTCAAGACAGACAGAAAACAATGTGAAATTTCAAGCAGTGAATATTCTTAGTATCCCCCAGCTCCAAGGTCACTGAGAGTGAAAATAATTCTAAAACCAACTCATTTTCCTTGCAAGTCTTCTGATTTTAATCCTTTTCTCCCAATATTTCACCCCCTCGCTCAAAAGACCACTCCTGCTTGGCATGGAAGTGTAGGACAGGGTAATTTGCAGAGGCACTTAATGGAGTATACAGGAAAAAAGGAACAAACAAACAACACTCTAAATGTCCTAGTCCTCCTGTCAAGACAGCTGATCCAGCAATCACGTTGAAGCAGTACATGTCATCAAACTCAGCACAGCATATGTGATGTTGAGACAGGAGGTAGTTCATCATCAGCTGGAATGGTAAAAGTTCCAGGTGTAGTGCAGTTACTCCTGCATTCTGGGTAACAATTGCCTTCAATGTCCTATTCACCTCAGGTGAAGGCATACCTCAGGTGCCTTATATTTTTTACGTGGAGAGGAAAAAGGAAAAAGGTTATCACACACAAGGATGTACATAGTAATACTGCAAAGATACATCCAGAAATGTCTGCATGCTGTGCAAGTCTATAAAGAATAACAAGCCAACTTATGATAACGAAGAAAAATAGGCGCATCATCTCTTTCCAGTAATACCTACACTGTCACTCCAGCTCCTTCAGCTAGAATTACTCCAGGCCTGCTAGCTTGAAACAAGGTGATTGCCTACACAGATTGAAGAGGTTTGGTTTGCACTCTTTCAGACTGAGTTTCACCTTGGTGGGGGGTTTGTGGCACCAATAACAGAGTTCCAACTTTGTCCCCTTTAGGCAAAGCCTGAGCATTTGCCAAAGATACTAGAAATACAAGAACTTGAGAATCTGAAATTAATAGAGCATGCAGCATATTTGGTGGTTTTAGCAAAGAGCAATCCTGACACTGTATCCACAGCAGTGAATACATATCACCACCCCCTTGAGGAGGGCAGGGGGCCAATGTAAGCAATCTGCCAAGTGGTCAAAGCCCACTGACTCTACTGTACTTTCCCCCAGGGCCTGTGCAATGCCCTTAAATGCAGCTATGTACAATTAGGCACACTCAGTCAAAGCATTCTTGCAGGCATTAAATGACTTTCTTCTCAGTCAATTTCTGCAGAGTGCATCAGTACTGCCAGGTGTGGAATGGAAGTTCTCCAGTACCCTGAAAACCCCAGGAAAGTTTGCAACTGTGTCACTGTTATGAATGGATATGAGAGCTTAGACAAGTCCTGCCTTTGACTCAGATTTCTGGCAGTAGCTCTGTTTCAGGCAGCCTGCACCCCAAATGGTTCTTGATCCTGAGTTCTTAAGAATGACTGGTTAGGTCTATTAGAAAATGAATTATTTATTGAATAGACACAAGATTAACAAACATAAGACTTTAAATAGACTACTTACTAAACAAGATAAAACAAAAAGAACTACTAGTAGATAAAAAATACAGTGCACAATAAAAGGTACCTATATTACAGCTAGTGAAGAAATAGTATCGATTGGGAGTCAATGTAACTTACCACCAAATTGATGATGGAGTGCACATAAAGTCCTTTCACTCAGTTCCTGGGTAAGTATCTGTGGAATTGCATCCAAACTTCAAGGGAAAGCCCTACATGTTTCCAGGGTGCGTGTAGGAGACTTCTGCCTCCATGAAAGTTTTTTGTAGCTCTTATAGTTTGAAAAGTGAAGTGCCTGTCAGTCAGAAATTCCAGCTTATCTCCCCACACCTTGTTCTCACGGCAATCATCAGGGATGTTTATTGTATCTCATCTCCTCTCTCTGGTGTCAGAGATAACTCCTTTACTGGATGCCTATCAGGCCTGGGTTATTTCATCCATTCATGTGAGGGGGAGAATGCACAGAACTATCACACCAGCTGATGGACAGAACAGATAAGCTCTTCTGTGGTAGGGGGGGAAATCCTGCCACGGTCACTGTGTTCGGTACAGGGAATTGCTGGACTGTTTGTTATAACTTATTTGGCATTTCTCTAAACTGCCTATGCCCAGCTACCCCCAAAAATGCACAGTAGTACCAGGGCCCTGTATTTTCTTTGGATTAATAACCCAGCCTTGCTCCCCTAAGTGGGCTTTCAGTGATTCAGCAGCTGCCTCAGTTTCTTCTTATGACTCCACCATAATCAATAGATCATGAATATAACGCCGAACAGTGATAGCACTCAATCACAGCACTATATCAGTAGCCACCATTTGGTGCCAAATGGAGCAACTGTGGTTACATCCCCAAGGCAATACCTGAAAGGTATACTGCTTTTGTTGCCAGGTAAAGGCAAACTGGTCCTGACTCTCTGAAACAATGGCTCTTGAACAAAAAAGCATTAGCAAGATCCATTGCCACCTTCCAGGGATGTAAAGTTTTGCTAATTTTTCCCATGAGGGTAACCATGCCTGGTACTGCAACTGTGAGTGGGGGGGGAGACTTTATTCAGTTGTCTATAATTAATAGTCACTCTACAAGTACCATTCTATTTTCAGACAGGTCAAATAGGGTTGTTAAAAGCTGTACTGGTATTTCTAACTATTCCTACTTCTTGAAGTACCTGAATCATTTGAGTAATTTCCTTTCCCCCCCTGGAATATGATACTGCTTGACATTTACCAACTTGGCAGGTGCTGGCAACACATCAGGATCCCATTTTGGGAACCCACACAGAACAGTTACAGATCCAATGGCAAATCCCACTTATGGAGTCCCAAAATGGCCATTCAGTGTTTCAACTTTTTGTCCTGCCAGCACATCAATACTCAAGATATATTCTTCAACTGGAGCAATTAACATCTGCGTGACAATTGGGGTGGTGTGTCCTATTGTTAAAGTAGCCTTAGCTTGGAGGATGGGAGTGGAACCACCTCCCCCAAGCTGCAGGTCTGCATAGTAGCTTCATTAGGAGCAATATCACCATATAATATGGCCACTAATGCGCCTGTATCCACCCGAGTTGACACATGCGAAGTCCCTCCAGATTGTCACTTTATAGTTAGAGGAACACAGGGGCGTCATGGCCCCCTCCTGATGAGAGGCTACAGTGGCAGCAATTTTGGGGCACCCACCACACAGCTGCTCCTGCTGTTTCGACTTTGCTGGCTTATTCTCTCTCAATACTCCCACAGCTGGCTCTGAGGTCATAGTTCCAGTGTCCCTCAGGGCATCTGTTAAGGCACCTATATTACCAGTAGCATATGTGACTGCTGATATAACCAGAGGTTTCAATTTATTAGGTGCTCCCTTCACAAACTACATTCTAATGCTTCTTGTTACTGCTACTTCATCAGGATTAGGTCCTGTGATCAGGGCATGAGTCACCTCCATCTGCCACAGTAAGCCAATATCTTCTTCCATTGTATACCAGTTCCCAAGGGACGACACTGACTTAGCAGGATCTTCCTGTGCTGTTAAAACTGCTGTACACAGCCATTGATATAGCTTAGGTGCAACAATATCCCATCCATCAGTACTTCTAATAATCCGTAGCCAAGCATACCCCTGATGGACAATTATTATCAGTGGCTATAGGAGTTAATAGATCCTTTTCACTCACTAATAAGTGAATAAACACAGCACCACCATTCCAAGCTCATAAAATCTATGCCAGTATGCTCTCCCCACTCTTCTGCCGATAAGAGTCTAAAAACTTCTGTAACTCCTGTGGGGTATAGGTTTGTGTTGAAATGGAGGTTTTTGGGGGCTCGCTTAAGTTAGCAATAAGAATTAAGCATTTAAAATTTAGCTTGTAGGATTGTGTGTTGAATTTTAACCTTTTAGTTAAGAAACCTCTGTCACGGTACAAAGGGCATAGGAAAATCCAAATTTCTGAAGCTTCTTGTGATAAAGAATAATACTGGGAGAGGACCAAGGAATGCAAGAAACCTAGATAAAGGAGCTCCTCTGTCTCCAAACTGATCCAAATCAACAGACGTACTTAGATAAGCACCAAGGGACCAAAGCGCACGCGCAAAGGAGAAAAGTTCAAAAGTTCAGTCGGGAGGAAGACCATTGCCTTCAGCCCATGCGACCACCACCAGGAACAACGCATGCTCAGAAGGGCGTGGATCTACTTACCATGCGAGGCGAGAACAGGCGGGACTAGTGGTTGAATATGCATGAAGATGTGCAATATAATGTATATGGAACACCTTTGTAAATAAAATGGAGCTCAGAATCAGAGCCCGGTGCACAAGTATCTCGAGAATGATCTCACTTGTGCCAGGCACACTAACAGTACGTACCCACTTCATAACTACATCAGGTTGTGGAGTCTATTTATTCCATATATCTCTTCAGTGTGACCTATACCCCTCCATCCAGCAGATCCTGCTGTGTCTCCATTTGCATGAGGGGTCCTGCTTCTACCACCTCTTTATCTGCCAAGTCTGGCTCAAATTCAGTCACGGAGTCCAAGGACCCCATCCAAATATATCCATCCCATTCCTTTGGATCCCATGAAGGTTTCTTAATAAGAGCACGAACCTGGGAAGCTGAGACCTTACTTTTCCCATATTTTTGCCTATGTTCATTAGCAATATGCACCACCAGCCATTCTATAGTGCGTTGCTGCTCACAGCACTACTCCTTTTGAGCAGTAAACAGTTCTTGAGCAAATTCCTTTGCATACTTTAAAGCAACCCTCTTTCAGCTCTCCCACTTGGCCACTAAGGCTGCAACTACATAGTAGAGAGCCAGGAATCCAGTGACTAATGTTAGAGATAGATAATGAGATTATTGGCTCTCGCAATTAAGGGATGAATATTGTGTGTATATTAAGAGAAGATTTATTGATGTATAGTTATGTTATTGTGGTTTATTGTTTAGATGTCCTCTGTTCTCCCCATAGCTCCCTTTCCCCCTCCCCCCGGTACTGTTGCCACCAGACAGCCTAGGTTGTCTAGGACAGGTAGAAAGAAGGCGTCTACATATACCCCTTGCATAGGGCAATTGGGAATGGAAAAGCTTGTTGCTAGGGGGTGCAGCATGACAGCATCTGACCCTCCAATCTAGTTGCAAGAAAGTAGTTTCCACTAATAAACCGCAAAGAAGAGTTGACTGACAGATTTTGGGAGGGGCCAGGGTTGGCTGATGCAACCCCCAGGGGTATAAAAGGTGAAGCATCCATCTTGAAGATAAGCAAGCCACATGGCAGACAGCCACAGTGGGGGTGGGGGGGAAGGCCTCCAGGCCTGTTTTTACTTATTTAGTCATTTTGTTGCATTTTTTGTTAAGGTTTAATACACCTCTTAAATTTTTTAAAGTGAGCAGTCATTTTTCACACTAACACAACCATCCCAATCTCCCTGGTAACTCGTGAGCAGACTTACATGCTGCTTTTCACTTTCCACGGTAATTGACGCATAGCCAATCTGATCTTCTGCAGAGTAACTGCTGCTGCATCATCAGCTTCAAGCCATGTGTCCAGCAGAGCCATTGTCACTAGGAAAATGGCCACAGGAGTCCAGTGCTAAGTGCTGGGCCATCCCAAAATGTGGGAAGTCACTGTCATGGCCTCTCCAGTCCCCAGCTTTTTCCATAGCAATGGCATGGTTGTTCTTGGCGGTCCCTGACTATGCCAAATTGTGTGAACCAAATACATGCAGGTAACGTTAAGATGGCCACGATCCACAGCTTAAGTGTGAAGGAAAAAATTTATTCCATTATTTCACTGGCAAAACAGGGACACACATTGCTAAGCTTATTTCATCTTAGCTGGGGCAAAAAGCATTTGGGCTGTTTCCAGGTCACATATCAAAAATGCCTGGTGCAGACAAAATTCTTCACAAGGCTGTGTTTTACAATCTCAGAGCTTTTTATCTCTCCACCCCCACCCCCCACCAGAGATCCTAGGCCTAGTGAAGACTGCCTTACAGGTCTTTTATAGCATTCTGTTATCTTCCACAGAGATTACACTTCTCAAGACAGACAGAAAACAATGTGAAATTTCAAGCAGAGACTATTCTTAGCATCCCTCAGCTGCAAGGTAATCTTGAGCAAAAATAATTCTGAAAACAACTTTCTCCTCACCAATCTTTTGTTTTCAACCCTTTCCTCCCAACAGCCTCTAACCATCACATCACCTACCAGTCTCTCTCATTTCACAAACAGTAGGTCCAGCAGGGCACCTCTCCTAGTTGCTCACTCACCAACTGTCAGGAAGTTCTCTTCCACATGCTCCAGGTACCTCCTAGACAGTTTCCTGTCTGCTGTGTTGTATTTTCAGCAGACATTTGGTAAACTGAAGTTCCCCATGAGAAGAAGGGCTAATGATTGTGAGACTACCCCTGCTGTTTACAGAATATTTCATCTGCCTCTTCATCCTGGTTGGGTGGTTTATAACAGACTCGCACCAGGATATCTGCCCTGCTGCCCTTCCCCTTAATTCTTACCCATAAATAGTCAACCCTATCATCAGTGTCATTAAGCTCCAGACAAGTGAGACAGTCTCAAACATATAGGGCTACCCAATTGCCTCTCTTTCCTTGCCTGTCCCTTCCGAAGAGTTTATAGCCATCCATTGCATCGCTCCAGTTGTGCAATTCATCCCATCATGCGTCCATGATAGCAACTATGTAATAGGTTTCCAGTTGCACCATGGCTTCCAGTTCCTCCTGTTTGTTTCCCATGCTGTGTGCATTGGTGTAGATGCACTTCAGTTGGGCCATTGTTCCTGCCACCTTTATTGGGGAAGTAGCCCTAATTCCTATGTGACTCTTCTCAGATGCTTCTGTAGTTTGTAACACACCAATAACCCTTGCATCTTTGCTGCCACATGGATCTCCATCCTCTACCTCCGTTGAGGTGGCAGACTGGAGGACCTCACTAGCATACCATCCCTCAATCATTACTGCCTCCAAGCTTATCTCTAGCTAGCCTGGTTTTATGCACATCCCCCTTCAAATCTAGTTTATAGCTCTCTCAATAAATCCTGCTAACTCCTTTACAAAGATCCTTTCCCCCCCTTAGAGACAGATATACCCCATCTGTTGCCGGCAGGCTCAGTGTTGTGCAAACCAACCTGTGATTAAAGAATGCAAAATTCTCCTGGCCACACCAGGCTTGGAGCCAGATACTGACCTGTATGATTTTCCAGTTTCTACTCCCATCATTCCCTGCAAGTGGCAGGATAGAGGAGAACATTATTTCTGCTCCAGATCCCTCAACCAGTTGCCCCAAAATCCTGAGGTTCTTTTTGATTGTCCTCAGACTTCTGGTTTGGACTTCATGGTTGCCCACCTGAAAAACTAGTAGTAGATAAGAGGGATGTACCAGGATAAAGAGTTTCTTGGTTTCTGAGGCTGGCTATACTTCACTGAAACAACACTAGCATAAGAATTTCATTTCTTTCATGATAAGGAAAACTATATTCTGCTCTGGCATGACAGTACATGCTTACCCTGTGAAGGTTCAGAAGGAGTGGTTCTCAGTGTAGGCTGGAGCACAGGGAAAGGCATGGGTGGGGCCATCTGGGAGGAGCCCAGGCCACCATGGGGCAAAAGTTGGAGCTTAGTGGGTGTCTTAGGCTGCAAGATGTGGCTGGGGGTGTGTATTCTATTGCCATCTGTTAGAGGTGGAGCAGTTATCTTCTGTTAATTGGGCCACCTATTAAAACCAAGTGGGGCAGTTTTCTTTATCTCTTCCACAACCAATCCTTCCTCCAGGGAGATATCTTCTGTTAATGGGCCATTGAGCCCCACTGCATGACTGATAAAATTACATCATCCCATTGTGAGATGCTCTGCCCAGAGGGAGGAGCTAAGCATTCCTACCTGGATATAATCTGAATTTTGGAACATCAGAGACAGCCTTTTCCCACTGGATTCCAAGAGGAGCAGCTTTCTTCTCCACTGGATCCCCAGAGGAAGACCAGGCCCATCTACACCACCACTGGACCTTCAGAGGAAAACTACACCCTTCTACAGGATCACTGCTTCAAGAGAACCACATCTGTCACTCCAGGAGGACTGCAGCCAGAATTTAATCAGACTGCTACCAACAGCCTGACTGACAGGGTGTCAGATCATATTCTGACTCTGTCAGTGGTTTTTTTTTTGTACTATTGCATTTGTATTTTTGGTTTTCCTACTAGAGAATTGCTATTCCTATTCCCATATCTTTGCCTCAGAGCCCCTTAATTTCAAAATTATAATAATTCGGAGGGAGGTGGTTTACATTTTCCATTTCAAGGGAGGCTCCTGCCTTCCTTAGCAGTGAAACAGAGTGGAAATTTAACAGGATAGAAATCCATTTTGGATGCCATTTTGAATTATTGTCTGTAGCTTGCTTGCATAGATGGGATGTGCTCAAGTCTGCCTGTCCTCGCAAAAAAACAGTGGTGGCAGTACTGCCTCAGCCAAGGAAAAGAATGGGAAGGAGATAACAGGGGCCCCTTGAACTTTGAAATAGGTGAAAACCAAAGCTGAGGCTGCGCTGAGACTGTGGGAGACAGGGCAGGATGACCCAGGAGTTCTTTCGGTACTTTCTGATAAAAAGCTAGCTGCAAGTGTAACTAGCTGCAAGGGTAACGTGAAATCAGTAAAATGAATATGTATGAACCTATAGTGAAATTCTATGCATATGAATCAATAAGGGAGATAAAAAAAGGATCAGGAGTTCTCAGGGGTGCGCATGTCCTTTAAGGGGAACAACGATCCCCACATGCATCCAGGGCTGTAATAAACATACCGGCTTTACAACTTTTTATAAAGTTGTAGAGTTCTCTTTCTTTCCTCAAATCAGCAGACACCTGTCTTTTCATACCAAGACAGTGGGCAGGATGCGGTGCCACAGCATATCACAGTTGCAGCTAGTCTGAAGCTGCACAGATAAATTTGCCTATAACAGACGCCCAGACTCGACCAGCCTAGAAGTAAACAAGTCCCCGGATAAGACAATGATCGGTTGGATTCAAACTCAAACAGGGAACACCAACCAATCCCATTCAACCCTGAATACAGACGTATCATTGGCTAGGGAGCTGAGCAGTGCTGAGACCCCGACCAATCAGTTGTTCAAGTGCGGGAATTTTGAACTCCCTATAAAAGGGGGCGTCCCTCAATAAATGTCAGCTGTTGTCACGTGACCTTTGGTGTGTTCAGTCGTGTGCCTGTCTCCAAGACTATGACCCTAAAGTAATAAGGTGTGAAACCCGATGTGATTGACACAGCCATCTGTGGGAAAAGCAGGGAGACAGAGGGTGGGTGATTAGAACCTGCCTGCAACGAAAAAAGTTGCCAAAACAGAGGTGTGGAGAGCCTGACTGTGGCGAAAAAAGTGGCCAAATAGGGTGAGTAAAGCCCGCCTGCAGCGAAAAAGTTGCCAAAAATACAGTGAGAAGAACCGTTTGTGGTATGGAGAGCTGCCAAAAAGTCTGGACTGCCTTTGTATATACCCCTTGAAATAGAAGAAAAACGCCACTAAATATGGGAGGATGGATCTTGGTGGAACACCCAGTTATGAAGGTATGGACCCTCTTTTTACTTCAATGGGGAGTAAAGCATGAACAACAGGCTGTGGAAGCTGCTATGTATATTATAAAACCCTGGATGCTTGTGGAACAGGCTTTAGAAGCTGCTATGGATGCTATAGACATTATACAGCTGTGGAGGCTTGTTTTGGACTTGTTGGCGCAGTTGGAAGTCGAGCGGGTACACAGGGACAGTAGTGGAGATGTCGCAGGCACAGCCTGCTGAAACATACGAAAATGGCAGAGCAGGGGAGGCAGCCCATGGGGAGGAGATGCCACGCCAGGCATGATGGGGCAGAGGCCAGAATCGCCCCTGCTGTGGCGCCTGGGACTCCCTCCGGTGTGCCCACCAGATCCCGGAAGCATTGCAGCCTGTCCTGGTTTAGGGTAAATTTAGGAGAAAACCTCCAAGGCGGTTCCTCTAGAAAACAGATTCAAGAGGCCTGTTGTGGGAAACCAGGAAATCCCTCTTGCTGCCTTGGATGGGCTGAGACCTGGGCAGGGGGCTCAGAGAACTTGGCACAGAGCCCAAGACCCCTCTGCCCTCGATCTCGAGCCATGGAAACTGTTACCAACTTTATGTGAGGAGTTACAAACCAGGGAAAGTAGAATAAAATGAATAGCTTATTACTGAGTAGAGAAATAGAATGTTAAGATTCATATGAGAAGTGTACAGGGGGGTCAAGAAGTGTACAGGGGGGTCAAGATGGAGGAATCTGGGCGTGTACTGCCCTCCTTCCTTCTTCTTCATCATCTCCATCTTCTTGGTGATGTTGGCACTTAGGGATTGGTTTAGAGTAGAAACTCACTGTCTAACATAGGTGACAGGTATTGGGGAATAATGGTAAACAATGTCTACGTAGTTTATAGTATATAAAGATACCACTGCCCTGAGGGCGGGCAGTGTGCCTTGAACTGGCCTGCTGAACGCATCGCGGCTGGTCAGGGAGAACATGTTATAGATAAGAAATAATAAGCAACCTTGAGAATGAAAGTGAAGCAGCTCTGACTCTTTCTTCGACCATCAGGCTGTGAAAATGGACTCTCGCGAAATTCCCAGGCAGGAGATCTCGAGAATTGGAGGCACTGCTGGGATTCACGCTGCAATCACAGCCAGGTCAGAGATCACAGCCAAGGCACTGAATCAAGGCAGGCTCAACTCGACCTCAACCAAGAGACAACTCGCTTCGGAGCTGACCTAGGAAGGAGGGGATCCAAGGTGCCTGGGGCTTCTCCACCTGTGATCTGCTGGACAGAGACCAGGAAACTCCCAGACCGACTCTGAAGTCGACCCAGCTTTTGGTAAGAAGGTCAAAATTAAGAACACAGAAGGCATGGGAGCTACATGCTCGAAGGAGCAGCTCAGTATACTGGCTGCTCTGCAAGGTATTGCATCCACATATCTTGTGGGAATTTCAGAAAAGGAGTTAAAGGATCTTCAATATGGGTTAGGTGTAATTATCCACATTCGGAATCTTATTAAATGTTTGAACCCAGGTTCTGGCAAGAAGTGAACAGACAGCTTTACCATTTGGCCACAAAGAAAGATAAATTAGCAGCAAAACAACTGCCCTCTGCAAGGATAATGCTAGAGGCATTTTCACGAAATGCTGAGAAACCTGCTAGCTCTCAGTGGGCAGCAGAAACTCCCACAGAGGGTGGGGGTGGAGAATCGCTCTGCCATCAGCAGGCGAACGTTGATTTAGAGGAGGCAGAAATGTCTCTCACAGAGCAGGAACAGCCAACCTTACCATCACCACAGATAAACCCCGAGTCCCCAAGGGATTCCTCAGAAGGGCTGGAGTCGGGTATAGACACACCCTTGCTAGGCACACCTTTGCCAGTCCAAAAGCTAGCCACCTGTCCGAGTGGGGAGGGAGATAAAGCTCTTCCGGAACAGAGCCTCACTGTGGATGCGGCAGCGGCGGGACAGGCGGAGGGGGGTGCGGAGGGAACTGCGGGGACCGGAGGGGGGGAGGAGGAGCTGCTTCGCAGTGACCCACAAAGCCGTACGGTAGCAACGCCGAGTCGCAGGAAGCGACTTAGAGCGAGACCGGCATCGGCGGGGGTGGGTTCCGCAGCGGCAGCGGATCGGGCAAAGGCGGTGATGCATGAGAAGGAACCAATAACATGCGCGAGAGCGAAAGCGCGCGCAGCAGTAGAAGCAGCTGACGAGCAAAGCTCACAGCTTGCAAAATCTGCAACAAACCTGGTCGGGGCAAGGCGCGAAACGGCGGCGGCGGTGGTGGCTGTGGCCTCGGAGACAGCCTGAACGGCGACAGGACGCGACGCGTGCGCAGATGATGCAAAGCCCAGAAGTCGGGGCAGGAAGGGTTCCTTCCCGCTCTACGGTTGCAGAGAAAGGGCCGGCGGGGCGGGGACAGCTCATGTCAGGCGCTAATGATAATACTGAGACAGAGCAGGAGGCGGTAGGCAGTGATCAAAGCAGAGCTGAGACCCCAGAAACGGGGTGGGTCTCGGGCGAAGAGGAGACAGGATCGGGAAGTGACGCAGTCAGCTCAGGGGGGGAAGGGAGCATTCCCGAAGGCGCAGCCGAGCCACAGACAGAGGCGGGGCGCAGCCAGGGTAAGGGCGTTCCTTTCCACACCTCCGAGATGATGCAAGCCGAGGCTGCAGCAGGGCAGGCAAGGAGGAGGCGTGGTCAGGGTGGAAGGGTCAGCGTTCCCATGGTAACGCAAGCAGAAAAGGGGCGTGGCCAGGGTCCAGGTATGTTTCAGTCACCCCACCACAGCCACACCTGCAGTTTCCATGGCAACCCCCAGGCAGTGAGTCTCAGCTTTCTGCCCACAGACAAGCTTTGCAGACTGTATCAGAGCCTCAAAC
>WBNO01025601.1:0-63443 GCA_013400575.1 Peucedramus taeniatus
ATAATGTCATCTATCTAAAATGTGTGTAGGAAAGAAGCACTGCTGATCACTGTCTCAGACTGTGAACAAAACATATTGATCTATAGATTCCTCTTTCATAATAGATACCTTATTTATAACTTGAGATTTCTTTCTGCTACAGTGGTTCTTATAATAAATTCCCCTAGTGATTTTTGAATCATAGGAAAAATCTAACTGTATTTTGTCCAGCTGTTCAGAAAAATTAACAATGCCAGTGCTGAACTTAGTTAATATAGTAGGTAAGGCTGAAGTACATGTCCAGAAATCATATGTATGTAAGAAGTTAGTGCTCCTGATACAATGCCAATTTAGGAGGAAAGACAGAAACAAACAGAGGCGGCACCCTGTGGCATTGAATCAACTCTCTTTACCAAGATCTATTCACAGTTATTTATTTATTTTTACATTTTATTTTCCCTGCTCATTGTAGAGGTTTTGTGTTAAGCTCTATAGCTGCAAGGGATATGCAGACACCAACTTAATCATGAAATTCTGTTGCTGAGAAACTTTGTATTTGACATAAAAGTATAGACACATTGCAGTGAGAGGCTTCATTTATCCTGCTAAGATATTCTGTGCAATCTTCAGCAGCTAATGCTTACCAGTTACTGCAAAACCAATGAAACTGGAAGTAAAATAAATTTTATTTTGTCATGTAGACTGCACCCACAGGAAAAATTAATTAATCCTCAGAGTGAAGTTGCAACATGCTGGTGAAATTAAAGCCATGCTTGCCAGGAGGAGACCAAATGAGTACTGCTTCAGTCCTAGTTGAAGCACCTGCTCCAAGAGAAATATTAAGAATTTGAGGGAAAGACAAGGAGGGGAGGTTAACTTAGATAGCCACTGGAGAAAGGACAGTCTATATATCCCATGACATAGATCCATTTTCTGTCGAGTTGATAATACAGTCTCCAAACACATCAAGCCCAAGAAGGGCAATGCAGATCAGGGCCACAGGCAGCAGTGAGTGGCTTCAATCTCTGCAAAGCCAGGGAGCAGGGAACCAGCCCATCATAAAATCTTTATACTCAGGATTCTTGGGCTTCCCTGCATTATTCTAGGTCCTCTGATCTATTTACTACAAATAATTTATATGGTGTGAGAAATTCCCCAGCATCCTGTGCATGCAGTAAAAATGAAAGAAGTATTTCACTGAACTTCTCTACTATGGTCTTATCATTCATGATTTTCCCTTTTGAAACTCTTGTCATCAAACAATCCAACCCATTCACTAGATGGCTAATTTTGATGTATTTTAATAACTTTTCTTTATCAGTTTAAGCATCCTTTGCAAGATGCTCTTCAAATTCTTTTTTAGCTCTTTTAATTTCCTGCTTCTATTTGACCTGCTATGTATTATGGATTTTTCTGTTGTCCTCAGCTGAAAAAGCTTTCCAATTTTTAAATGCCAGCACCTTCTGTATGAAAGTCTTTTAAACTTTTTTATTGATCAATGCAGGGGTTTTAGCTGGACAGTTTTTCTTTTTTTTTTTTTTATTTTTTTGTTCATTTGTTTAGTCTTGTCCTCTTATGTAGTATTTTAAACTCAAGTTTTATTCCTTCTTGGATTTATCCTTTTAGATTTTTACTTTTCTTTTTTTACCTAACTTTTTAATTTCAATGTGTTTCTCTTTCTTATGACTGCATATCTGTATGCTACACTTGTTTCACTTATTCTTTCCCACTATAGTGGAAAACCTACTTGAGCTCTATCTGGAATAAGAGACTGAAATTCCTGGTAAAAACACTGGGACTAGACCTACTGCAAGGGAGACACTGAAAGAGAGAAGAGGAGAGGCAAGGAGAGAAGATAGAAGAGGAGGGCTTTCATGGTCAAATCTTGTGAATGGCCTTATCTTCACAAATTTTGGGCTGTTTAGCCAACAAGCTCAATGACATAAACGGTTACAGAAACTTTTAACTGAATAAGAAATATGGAACATAAAGCCCCATAAAAAGTTCTTTTTGCATTTGTAACTAATAATTATTTTTTACTTACATTAGCTTATACATCCAGTCAAGGGAAACAAAAGTACTATCTGACTTAGACAAGCTGTGCCATGTGTGGTATATGATCAGCCTTCAATAGTCAATTCAAGCAGTTCAGATGGCTCAAAATCTTCACACTAACATGTGAATGATTATGAATAACCAGGAGATGCATAATGACAGAATTTAATTCAGAATGGTGATTTTTCTAATTAATTATAGTCTTTGTGCATTCTTGACTCCATGGTAGCATATCCAGTAGTCTCTGTCAGAACACATCATACTGTTCCTATTACTTTATTTTTATAGAAATAAAAAAGGAAGAGCCTGACGCATAAAATATTTAGGATATATTGTTTCCTTATTATATCAATTTCTGATGTATATATAGGTGATTTGTAGTCATATGGGATATTCAACTGTAAGTATTAGAATTATATTTTTGCTAGTATTTAATATTAAGTTTACCACACAGAAGAGAAGTATAACAGAGATAGAGAGAAAATAATCTTTAAAAAACCACAAAACAACTCCTTTATTAACGATAGATTACATCAAAGGCAAAAATTAATGAAATATATAATTAAATTTAAAACTGTTTCTTTGAGGGAAGATGCAAAAGGAAAAAAGTCTGAGAGAAAATTAATTTTATTATATGACAGATTTCAGTAGATGTGTTCCCCACCTGCTTTAGATTTCATATTGTTTTGTTGCAACTAACTATTATAGAGAATTAGGATAAATACGCAATTTTAGCAGGTTAAAAAGCCAGATATAATTCTATTCCTCATAAAAGTACAACTCTCTAGTTTCTGTTACTATCCTTTGTTTTGATGGAAAATATCAGAAAGAAAATTCGTTACATTTTCATATAATCATTACCTGAAACAAAAAAAAAAAGCTCACAATGTTAAACTTCTGCCCATATATTTGGTGTACCTTAAATCTGTTTAAAACCCCCTGCTTTTGTAAGGTAAGGGAATCCTATGCTTTCAAGGGTCAATCATTACAAGTCTTAGGAGAGGTGGTATAACCTCCGTCTAAATGAAAGGAAATGGCTACAGGGCCACATATTTGTAGCTTCCTCACCGACAAAAAAAAAAGGAATTGTGGATTGGACAAGGTTGCGGTTGATTCTGAAGAGAAGCAACAGGAAATACTGCAGTTTTTCTCCTTTTACCACCAAACTTCAGATCTGACTTTCTCAGAGAAGAATTCCCAGCAGTGCCAGCTTGACCAGACAAATTGGTGCTGGCTTTGGAGTTTCTAAAGGGCAGCGGAGGCTTTCAGGTGACTTGCAGAAACCGCCTGTGTAATGCAGCCATTGATAAATAATACAGCATGGCTTAAGGGAAATGTTACCTGACTCCTACTGTTTGACTTTGCCAAAGAGTAGAAGCATGCAGATGGTTAGTTAGGAGGATTTGCCATGTCTCAAATGAAGAGAAATCACTTCTCAAAATATGCTAACTCAAAAATTGGAATAGTATGAGATTACTGGGAGTCTATGATGTGAACTCAGTGTTGTCATCTTATGCTAGGATAGGAGCCAGTTCTGGACCAGAAACCAAATGGCTGTTCTAACGTGGCATGGTGCACAATTCCTGAAAGGTAATGGATATTAGTTTAATAGATTTAACTATTGTTTCTCAAAAGCTTCCAGAGTGCTCAGTTAAAACACTGTGAGACTGAACTCACATCCATCTGCATTTTCCAAACAGATTTAACTTATGTAGCTTTGCTAATGCTGTAGAAGTTGGTGGCAGAGCCAGGAATTGAATCCTGATTACCAAAAGCAGCAGGCATGCTACTGCTGGATCATCAGTCCCCCCACTATTGATATTCATGAATGCCACCACTGCTCACAGTGCGATTTGCTTTGCAGTACTGATAGTTCCCTTGGTAAAATGGAAATCATGCAGGAGCTCATCAGTGTAAGAACAGGTGGTAGAAGCCTGCTTTTAAAATATGATCAAATGTTGTAATTTAGAGATAGAAGGCTTACTGTTCCTGAATTTAGCTCAGAATAAAGCCAAACTGACAGCTAAGAATGTCCAGCACGGCTGGATTTTTTTTCCTGTTATGTTTTGTCACCTTGTTTATTTGGTTCTTTTGCTACCAGTGCTGTTGCTTTATTCCCTGGCAAATCTGGATCCAATAACATTTTCCTTTATGGTACAAAAGTTATATTGTCCCTTATCTCCTCTTCTTCAGCCTGACAAGATCAGTACCAAATCCCTAATAAGCATGTTAATAGCTTAATGCTCTATAAAAGAGTGGGTATTGATAATATTCTCACATATCCTGTCGCCTAAGCTTTTACTGCTCTATTCCCCTGTGTTTCCAAAATTTCTCCATAAGTTTTACATATACTGAGGGATAATTTATTCATATTTATGCCAATTACCTTCCCTCAGAGAAAATAAGTACACTGGTCTATTTACTCTGGACTTTATATTAGTTTAGAAGATTGGCAACTTGTATCTATTAGAAATGTGTCTCAGTACAAAGTAGCTTATCTTTCTGGAGAAACTGTAGGTTGGTAATCTGAGAAACAGTGTTCTTCTGCATATCCTTGCAACAGACTTGGCATGTGCAGTAACCACAGAAGTGTCTTCACATGGTTTTTACATAACCTTCAGAGATCATTCCAGATGGGAGAGATGAGTTAGGAACTTCTGCAACATCCCCAAAGCTCATTCACTCAGTTTGAGACCAAGCAGCATGTCAGTTACATGTGCTGTTATCCTTCACCAAGGACAAAAATCAGTCCAGTAATTTAGCACTTCAAAGGTCTGACTGACTTTCAGATACTACTGATCTGGTCAAAATGATGAACAGTAACAGACTGCACATCATATTGCCAATCTCGTGTGGTAGCTTGGGAAAAATTTAATGTGCAGTTAATAAGTAAAACCATATTTTCAAGTATCAATGGGACTGTCAACCTTATTTTCATAATATTACTATTCTAAAAAAAAAAAAAAAAACCAAAAAAACCACAAACAAACAAAAAAAAAACTATTTTGGTAGCAGGGGGGGGCATTTATTTTGGCATAATATCTCCCAGTTTTTACTTTTGTGTTTAGTTACTTTAGTTTAATGACTAATAATATGAAGTCTTGAGTAAAGAGGAAAAATAATGGTGCCTACAAGACACTACAATAGGGCACAACCAGTATAGTCTTCAGGGAAAATTTGTGTCTTTCATAGCCTCCATCTTGAAGATGGAAAAAAATTTTCTTTTTTCTGCCTCTTTGCCAATTAGCCATTTTTGCACAACTCCCTTAAGTAATACCAAGCTATTTGCTATTAAGGTTTACTTCAGTCAGCAGCTCTGACTTACTGATCAAGTCAGCTTTCTTGTTTTAGGTGTGTTGAGCCCCTGTGTTTCAATTATTCCTTCATCATTTTACTTCCTGTCTTCTCTTCTGCCATACTTTTGATAAAGTAGAGAGTCTTGTGGGGCTAGAAAGCCACTGAATCATCTTGCACGGTAACGATGGATCTGGATACCTGCCACCAGGGCAAAATGTTACTAGATTAAAATTGAGAGAGCTATATTTAAGAGAGAGTGTAGTTTTAATTAAGAGACTGTACTCTCACTAAAAGGTTTTATATATGTTTACAACTTTCTGGCATTCCTGCTGAAGGAAGGACAATTGTGAACCTGAAGAGATACAATAAATCTGTTCCTTCCCTCCCCCCCTCTCCTTTTTTCTTCATAAGCATGTGACAGAAAAAATTGCTGCCCTAGTTGTAGCAGACCAAAGAGAAAGAAGTGATTGAAATAGGTTAGTCTGGTGGGCGGAGCATTAGCAAAATTCAGCATGCTCTATGAACTCAGTGTAATAATTGCCTCTCCATTCTATACAGAGGATAAAGACACTAAATAAAATCAGCCTGTACAGTAATAGGGATCAAAAAAAAATGTGGATTGAGCAAAAAAAAAGACTATATAATAATTGTGCCTCAGTCAGTATTCAAGGTATTTTAATGTTCCTATTGCCTAAGTTTTTACTTCAACTGTCAATAAAATGTTTTTTAAAAAGGCGAACTACAGTGAATGTTGGCAAAATCACTTTGTTAGAAATCAGACTCTTCTGCATTGAAATAGTTTGGGAAAGTAAAATGCCACTACAATAAATACTTTGTTTCAAATTTTTTTCTTGATATGGGAAAAAAATATCCAAATGGTCTGGAAAGGATAGAACTACAGCAAAGAGCTGAATTTTATATTTTAAATAAATTACATGAAGATGAAATATTCTCTTTTCTGTAATTTTTTAAAATATGTGACAAAACAAGGATTGACTGCAATAGTGAAGTTTTTGGGAAGATTTCTCACATCTTTTGAATTGTTGGAGAATTTCCAAAGCTGGCTTATTTTACGGTTGATTTTTCTTCCAAACTTGTCAACAGTTTTACCTGTTCAACAGCTGGTACATTTTATCTTGGCCCAGAACTCCACAAAGTTTCAGCTTCTTGTATGACCAAAAGTTGTGTTGTCATAAGAATTTACCATGTTTGATAAATGTTTATTTGCTTTCATGATAGATGAGTTTGACAGTACCATCAGCTGCCTCAGAACTAGCCAGATACTGTCTGGTAAGTTCTTGTCAGGACCACTTTCCTACTAATTGGTATTATTTTTGAATGTCTTATTTCCTGTTTCATGCTTTCTTCTCGGTTCCAAATCAACTGATTTATGGTACTTCACTTCCTTCTATCTTGAAACATCTAGTTTTTCTCCTGTAGATTTGCTACAGGCCAGGCCTAAATATTTAGGACTTGGTAGACCTACTAGACTCAAATATTAAAAAGACATGCCCAGCTTGAGATTGGGTTTAAAATCAGGTCCATTAAGTGCAACACATTCTCTCTTTTCTTTTGCCATCTGGTTCTGAGCTTTTAAAGATTTTTTTGCAAATGTATAGTTTTAATAAGAATTGGTTATTACTCAGACTTGAAAAGATGACAGTATCATGGTATTAAACATACCTGTAAAAGTCAGCCTATATCAAGAAAATAGACAATTAATTTGTAATGCCTGCTAAATTTTTGTTATATGTGGGCAAATGAGAGCTGAGTATAAGCGCAGTTGCATTGATAAATCTCTTAATTTATTCTTATGCTGGAAAGGATAGCAATTTGTTTTAAACTGGAAGTAAAGACTAGGACTGCCAATGAAATTTTCTCAAATATACACCAAATGCTAACTTTAAAAAAATGTTTATATAGTTGCAAGCTTCTATCTAGGTTAAAAAATCCACCATCAATTAATTATTCCGTCTTTACAATCTGTCTTACAGATTCACATCCTCAAAAGTTCACATCATCAAAAGTTTCTTTCTTCTTCATCCACTGTATTGGTTTTGCATGGCCTGGTTTTTGGTAGCAGGGGGGGGCACAAAGATGGCTCCTGTGGGAAGCTCTGGAAGCTTCCATTATGTCCAACACAGCCAATCTCTGATGGCTCTGAAGATGGACATGCTGCTAGCCAAAACTGGGGTTGGTAACACCTCTATGATGACATATTTAAGAAGAAAATCAAAACAAAGTCACGGGCTATTTGCTTCTAGTCAGAGAAGAGGTGGAGGTAGAACGTGTGAGGGGAAACAACATGGGGACACCAAGATCAGTGGAGAAGGAGGGGGAGGAGGTGCCCCAGGTGCCAGAGCTGAGATTCCTCTGCAGGCTGTGGTGAGACCATGGTGAAGCAGCTGTGCCCCTGCAGGCCATGGAGATCCACAGGGGATGCAGAGATCCACCCACAGCCCATGGGGGAGGTGCCCATGCTGGAGCAGGTGGATGCCTGGAGGAGGCTGCGATCCAGTGAGAGACCCATGGAGAGAGCAGGCCTCTGCTTCCAGGCTGGAGCAGCCTGTCCTTGGAGGATTGCACCCCATGGAAGAGTGACCCACATTACAGCAATTTTGGGAGGAGTGCCTGCCCGTGGGGGGAATTCACGCTGCAGCAGGTGCGGTTTGGTTGCTGCTCGTCAGAGTGGACCCATGCTGGAGAATTTCACAGAGAACTGTCTTCCATGGGAGTGAACTTACATCCACACAGGGGAAGGACTTCTCTCCCAGAGCAGTGGAAGAAAATCTTGGTGATGAATGGACCAAAACTCCCATGCCCTGTCTCCCTGCACTGTCGTGTGGAAGGAGGGAGGTTCTGGGGGGATGGAAGGTGTTTTAAGGGCTTATTTTAATTCTCATTATCATCCTCTGATTCTGTTAGTAATAAAATTAATTTTGCAATTTAATTTTGCCCTGCTTTGCCCTTGAAATATTTATCCCAGTCCTTATCTCACTCATGAAACCTTTGTTAATTTATTTTTTCCCTCCTCTGCCGAGCTGTGGCAGGGGAGGATGAGTGAGCGACCCTTGTGGGTACCTGGCATTGGGCTAGTGTCAAACCACAATATCCACCCCTTAAGAAAGCATCTAATACTTGAGTTAGACCATAGAATATTGTCAGAACTTAGCCATTAATTCCTGCCAAGAGTTTCCTTTTAGTCAGAAAAGCCTTTGTCCTACATATCTTTGTTTGCTGTTGGTCTTGCTGCCGTGTCAAATGAGCTTATTCAAATCTCAGCTTTGTTTTGCATTTTTTACCAAAGTGAAACCTGTATTTTAAGATCTGTTTATAAAAAATCTGTGAAAAGGTAGTGTTTAAAGCTGTGAAACTCATGCTTTGTTGTCTCTATCCCTACCTCCACCTCCCTGACTATTTATTTTGAAATAAATGTTTTCATTCCACTTGTGTGGCAGAACAGTCCTGAGTTACTAGCTTTACATTGCATGTGCACTTTCCACTGTGGTGTCCATGAATTTCTCACTTTTCATGGTCTGGCTGACAAGGAAATCTGCAAGCCTCTCACAGGGACCCAAATCAAGAAAACAGAAAACCTTCCTAAAAAGGTACTCAATGCTCCAAGCCTGTCAGTGTTTATCAGGCATTTGGACAGTGCCCTCAATAACATGCTTTAACTTGGTCAGCTCTAAATTAGTCAGGCATTTGTATTAGATTTTCCCTTCCAAATTTAGGTCCCTTCCAAATGAAAGCCTAGTCTCGGAGTGTGACCCTCTTCCAGAGACAAAAATGGGCCTGGTTTCCTTGTTCTCTGCAAGATTCAGCACCTGCCTTTTTCTCTCTCTTTTATAAGTCTCCTCCATGCATACTGAAAGTGCATTCAAACTGCACATTAATTCCCTTCATGACACTGACTGCAGCTTTTTTAATGTATGGAGACAAAGTTTTACTGTATTCAAATATAATTTTTCTCATGTTGTGAGAGATTTCAGGTTCTGCAACACACAGACTCCTTCTGCTACACCTTTGTTTCACTTTTCTGTTTCTAAACCTTCCTTGAAAAGAATTTTTGATAGGGTATTTTATTCCTTAGTTTTATCTTCTTTTCTTTAATTCTAATTCAATGTAATTATAACAGATTTTTTTAAATGACTATTTTCTCCTGGTATAAATGAAGACAATGTCATTGATCTGTTGAAAACAGCAGCAATGTGAAAAATGAGTGCTTAATTCTTTACTTCCAAGTACCATTTCTGGGGATTTTCATATGAAAGGCAGTCTACACAAAGGAGGATTGTGGAACAGGTAAAATACATAACAATAGTCATATTTCAAAACAACACAGTTCACTAGGCAATACTGAAGCCTCTGTAGAGATATTAATTTCTTGCTTAGAGTAACTAACTTGTGTTATATATTTGATCCATCCTTTAGGAAGGCCCAGCAGGAGTCAGAGGACTCCCATGCCTCCCACTGTCAGGCAATAGGAGGACACCTGGTGGATGAAGAGGAGTGAAATGGGTCCCTATTCAGGGAGGTAATAAAATCCTCCCAACCCAACCCCCATCTCCTACCCTGGTGCCATTTCAGAATAGGTATGAGGCCCTGGATCTAGAGGGTCAGCCAGATGATGTAGAAGAAAATTATCTGCCCAGTGGGCCTCCCAGCTACACTTCATCTGTCAGAAGGATCACCACCATTAAAAAGAAAAGAACAGTAGTTGTAGAAGGGTGATTCCCTTCTGAGGGGAACAGAGGGCCCCATATGTCAACCAGACCCATCCACAGGGAAGTCTGTTGCCTCCCTGGGGCTGGGATAGGGGATATTACTGAGAGACTCCCTGGGCTGATTCAGCCCTCTGATTATTACCCACGGCTAATACTCCAGGCTGGCAGTGATGAGATTGAAAAGAGGAGCATCAGGGCAATTAAAAGGGACTTTAGGGCACTGGATGAAGTGGTTGATAGGGCAGGAGCACAGGATGTACTCTGCTCAGTCCCTTTGGATGTGGGAGGGAACTCAGTAACTGCAGATGAGGAGAAGGTGGAAGTGCTTAATGCCTTCTTTGCCTCAGTCTTCAGTGGGAAGATGCCTTGTCGTCAGGACAACTGACCTCCTGGGTTGGCAGATGTGTCAGAAAAGAATGGCAGAATGGTCCTCCTGTTATCTAGGAGACAGCAGTCAGTGAACTGCTGAGTCATTTGGATGTTCATAAATCTATGGGACCAGATAGGATCCATCCCAGGGTAATAAAGGAGCTGGCAGATGAACTTACAAAGCCACTCTTGATCATTTACCAACAGTCCTGGCTCAGTGGTGAGGTTCCAGAGAACTGGAAGCCAATGTGACACCTATTCACAAATACAGTGGGAAGGAGGATGCTGGTAATTATAGACCAGTCAGCCTGACCTCAGTACCTGGTAAGGTAATGGAACAGTTTCTACTGAGTGTCATCACACAGCACTTAGAGGATGGCCAGGGTATCAGCCAGCATGGGTTAAGATGGGGTAGGATGTGTTTAAACAATCTGGTCTCCTTTTATGACCAGGTGACCCGCCTGGTGGATGCAGGAAAGGCTGTGTATGTTGTCTATTTGGACTTCAGCAAGGCCTTTGCTGTCTCCCACAGCACACTCCTGGAAAAGCTGGTGACCCACGGCTTGGACAAGAGCACTCTCTGCTGGGTTAATAACCCTTGCTGGGATGGCCAGGCCCAGAGAGTAGTGGTGAATGGTGCTGCATCCAGCTGCAGCCAGTCACCAGTGGTGTCCTTCAGGGGTCTGGCTGGGGCCAGTTCTGTTCAATATTTTCACTGACAGTATGGTTGAGCGCATTGATTCTTTCATTAAATTTGCAGATGACACTAAGCTGAGAACGTGTCAATTTGTTGGAAGGTAGGAGGGCTCTGCAGAGAGACCTGGAATGGTTGAATGGATGGGCAGAGTCTTAACAGGATGAAGTTTAATAAGTCCAAATGCCAAGTCCTGCATTTTGGCCACAATAATCCCCTGCAATGTTATAGGCTGGGGACAGTGTGGCTGGACAGTGCCCAGGCAGAAAGGGACCTGGGGGTGCTGGTTGACAGCCGGCTGAACATGAGCCAGCATGGTGGCAAGAAGGCCAACGGCATCCTGGCCTGTATCAGGAATAGTGTGGCCAGCAGGAGCAGGGAGGTCATTCTCCCCCTGTACTCGGCACTGGTGACGCCACACCTTGAGTGCTGTGTCCAGTTCTGGGCTCCAGTTTAGGAAGGACGTTGAGACACTTGAGCACATCCAGAGGAGGGCAACAAGGCTGATGAGGGGCTTGGAACACAAACCCTGTGAGAAAGACTGAGGGAGCTGGGATCATTCAGCCTGGAGGAAAGGAGACTCAGAGGTGACCTTGTCATTCTTTACAACTTCCTGAAAGACAGATGTAGTCAGGTGGGGGATGGTCTCTTTCTCCAGGCAGCAACTGATAGAATGAGAAGATACAGTCTTAAGCTGTGCCAAGGGAAATATAAACTGGATATGAGGAAAAAGTTTTTTACAGAAGAGTGATAAAGTACTCGAATTGTCTGCCTAGGGAGATGGTAGAGTGTTGTAAATGCTCCTCTGTGAGTCCCTTCGGGAGTCCCGGCTGGCTGTGGCACACTCAGCTGTGGGGAACCTCTCCCGATCTCCGAGGGGCAGGAGGGCGGCTCAGGCTCTCGCCTTGGCGGGTGAGGCAGGAACACGACTGCGGTGGAAGAAAGGATAGACTGCGAATGGAGGGATCAGTCCAGGTTTATTCAGGCAGGGACCTTAAGCCCAGCACAACCTCACTTCGAAGACCAAGCTCTGGGCTATCAGGTATCTTATAAAGGGAGAAGGGAACAAAGATAGGGAGCCAATGAGGAAACATGGGGGTATGGACATTGGGAAGATGGGTCTCTGGGGAGACCAATGGGGGTAACCTGTGGGAGGAACCCCGGTTCCTGAACCAATCACTCAACGCCCTTAACAGAAGTTTCTAAGGGAAGGGATGGGCTGCTGAGTGATGGACAGGACACCAGGGAGGGGTTGAGGGAGGAGACAGGGTATTGACTTGGAAGGAGGAGGGAGGAGGCAGCATGGGCAGAACCACTGAAATAGGGGAGAAATGGGATAAACCAAAGTACAGAACAATTATAGAAAAGCATATGAAACACAACACAACAGTAGATTCACCATCCCTGGAAAAAAAAAAGACTGGATGTAGCATTCAGTGCTATGGTTTAGTTGAGGTGTTAGGGCTGGGTTGGACTCAATGGTCTTGAAAGTCTCTTCCAACCTAGTGATTCTGTGATTCTGATTTTACTGAATAGTTTATATTCCTGTATATACAATCCTGGTACAGATGTTCAGCTGGGTTAAATCAACATAATATTGTTGACTCAAGTCAGCTCATTCAAATCTCAAGTTTGTTTTGCATTTTTTACCAAAGACAAACCCATGTCTATTTTAAGGACCTGTTTATAAGAGATGCTATAAAGAGGTAATGGTTACAGCTGTGAAACTGGTGCTTTTTAGATATATATACCATAATTTTTAAAACCTGCTACTTTTGTTTGTACTTTCCAAGGCACAACTCATTTTTCTCCTTCTCTGCAGTACATGTACTTCTAAGGGCAGGCTTCACGGAAAAATTTAGGCAGGGCACTACAGATGAAATTGACTGCTACTGCACTCAAATCTACTGCATGCAGAGTTCAAGCAGCTTGTGAGGGAAAGCAAAAGTCCCTGCAGCCCGCTGGCCCTCGTACCTGCTGGTCACTTCTCTGCCCATATTGTACCAGACTTTAAACTACTGGAGCACTGTCAGATGTCATCTCTCCCTTCTTTCCATACACTCACTTCTTCAGATAGTAAGAAAATTTAGTTATTAAGGTTTCTAATATATCTTTGGTTAAAACGAGGCTGTGTTTGAGGCTGAAAGATTAATTCAAACATACCACTGACACCTTTCCGAGTGTTTCCCCCTTTTCTTCACCATGAGCTTTCTGAGTTGTTTGCAAAGTTGGGATCATTTCATAGTCTTTCCAACTATTTGTGCACCTACCTCTCAGTGCCTCATCTGTCTCACTTTCTACAGGCTGTAGTAGTTGAGAATGTCTTGAGCATCGAAAACCACACTGTAATCAGGATTGAACATAGCAGTAGTGCTAGGTCGAAGGTTGGACTTGATGATCTTAAAGGCCTTTTCCAACTTTAACAATTCTATGACTCCATGATTCCATTACATGTGACATCTATTTCTTCCCTTTTGTCAGTGAAGTGAGGCAAAGAGATTGTTACTAACAATCTTTGGCTGGATCCACTGCCATCAAGCTAACACTGTTTGAGACCCACTTGGCTTGGCTTCTACAAGGTCCTAAGAAATTATTACAGACCCNGCCCCCCCCCCCCCACTACTCCAACAAATGTGTCTCTGAATTGCATTTCCCCAGTGAGTACCATAGTCAGGGGGTACATGTTGGGACCAGTGGTGTTTAACTTTTTTGTCAGTGACAAGAACAGTGGGATTGAGTGCACACTCAGAAAGCTTGAAAATTGCATAAAACTGTGTGGTGTGGTGTGGTGTGGTGTGGTGTGGTGTGGTGTGGTGTGGTGTGGTGTNGGTGGGGTGGGGTGGGGTGGGGTGGGGTGGTCAGCCCACTGGAGGGAACAGATGCCGTCCAGAGGGACCTTGACAGGGTTAAGAGTTGTGTCCATGCAAATCTTATGAAGTCCAACAGGCCAAGTGCAAGGTCCTGCACTTGGGTCTGGGCAATCCCAAGCACAAATACAGGGGGAGGAGAGAATTAATTGAGAGCAGCCCTGAGGAGAAGGACTTGGGAATGTTGGCTGACAAAAAGCTTAATGTGAGCTGCAGTGTGGTCTTGCAGCCCAGAGAGCCAACCATGTCCTGGGCTGAATACAAAGCACTGAGGCCAGTAGGGCAAGGAAGGGATTTCTCCCCTCTATTCCACTCTTGTGAGACCAGGCAGGGGCGTGGACTATTGCATCCAACTTTGGACCCCCAAAGGTAAGGACAACATAGAACTGTTGGAATGAATGCAGAGCAGGTACACAAAGATGACCGTGGGACTAGAACACCTGTCCTGTGAAGACAGGAAAGATGAAAGATTTGTGGTGGTTCAGCCCAGAGAAAAGAAAGCTCCAGAGACACCTTACAGGACCCTTCAGTACCTAAAAGGGGCCTACCAGAGAGCTGGAGAGGGACATTTTGCAAGTGTAAATAGTAATAGTGATAGTGATACTAGATAGTGATACTAGTGATAGTATTCTGGCAACAATAGGACAAAGAGTAATTGATTTAAACTGAAAGAAGGTAGATTTAGATGAGATATTAGGAAGAAATCCTTTACTGTGAAGGTGGTGAGGCACTGGGACAGGTTGCCCAGAGAAGCTGTGAATGCCCCATCCCTGGAAGTGATCCAAACCAAGTTGGGTGAAAGAAGTGATGAAGTGGTGGGCAGATTGCCTGTGATGAGATTTGCTGATTACTGCTACAGAGGAGGGTGAAGGAACATCTACCTCTCTTGGAAGGAAATTTGAAGCACTGTCACTTTACTGCTGAAAGTGGAAAGGTAGTGTCTATTCTCAGTCTCACAGAACAAAATTTATGAAGAAGGTTAGGTGCATTTTGGAAAAGAAGTCCCAACTAAATAACTAGAAAAAAAGATAGAGACATTCTGAAGCTGTCGTACTTTCTGGCTGGGATGATTGATCCAAATCTGAGGGATCATGTTCTTCTGAAGCACATGGAAGTAATAGAAGCTGAATACGGCTTTGAAATACAGGCTTTGAACACTGGCTTCTACTTTGTCACTTTGTCACAGGGTATTTAATCCTTGTTTTACTCACACTGTTCACACAGGCTGCCATGTTGGGGCTCTACCCTTACATTGTGGTGGAATAACAGAGATCACATTTAAGAGGCTATTAGAGGAATATTGACGAAATTATGGTACCTTTCTTGCTGTATTTATAAAAACAATAGAATTGCCTACATGG
Organism: Peucedramus taeniatus; assembly: GCA_013400575.1. Lineage (NCBI taxonomy): Eukaryota > Metazoa > Chordata > Aves > Passeriformes > Fringillidae > Peucedramus > Peucedramus taeniatus. The sequence goes on from WBNO01025601.1 coordinate 15,350, forward strand.
CCTTACTTATTCAGTCATTATGAGTCCCCATCTTGATAATGTTCATATCTCACATTCAGTAAAGATGTATTGGGCTATGATAATAAAGGCACAAAGATTATTGCACAGTGTTGGTATCCCCAGTATATTTATTTTCTGGTGTTAATGAAAGAAGAATACAAGTACTTCCTCTGCTCAAAGATACATCCCATTTAAATAGTCAGACTACATGGATGTACTGAGTTCTGAAAATTACATAAATTTTACTGAAGTACCTAAGCAACAATAAATAGCATGATCCATAAATCATGTTTCCCCCCCCAAATTCCAGTATTCTATTTTCATCCTATATTCTCTTGAAAGCAATATCAAGTCATAAACCATGAAGCAGAGCAGCTGAGCAGCAATAAGTATTGCAAGTGGAATGTCAAAAACTGCTGAATTAAAATGGAAAGAGGCCAAACTAGAAAAACACTCTCTTTTCTGTAGACCAATCACAGTCCAATAATATTGACTCTAAAATTTTCCCTAACACACTGCAGTTCCTTCTATTTTGTATTGCTCTTCTCTTTTTGACACTCCATCCATTCAAGCAACTGCCCCTGAACTCTGCAATAGGAACTTAGATAAAATAGGGCTTGTTCATAATTCTAGTATCAGAGCTCTCTCTAGTGGTGGCTGTGTTACCTCATTATCCATTATTCATCCCAGCTAAATACAAGGCAGCGTGAGTACATCTCAAGTGGGATACCAGTAAATTTCTTCCTTTAGTGACACCCAGAGAGATTTCAGGCTGATGGAGGTGTGTTAAGATGAGAATACAGAAGTGTGAAGAGAAGGGAGATAGATTCCTAGTTGAGTTGGGACCTTGAATTTTGGGCAGATGAGGTAGGAATACAATCATCATGCCATCACCATCTACTTAAACTAACCAAAGGGCAGAACAGACAAGAACTAGTGAGAAGTTCACCATCTAAGCTCTCTGCTCTGCTGAAGACTGCTCTTTTCAGCAGCAACACTGACAGAAGAGAAGGTCATACAGGTTTAGCTGGCTTAGGACAAAGGCTGGCCAGTTATTTTTAATTATTAGGTTGACACTTTTGCTCTCCAATATCTCATTTTGTGTTTAAAAGGACTGAAGGGTCAGCCAGCTCTTCATCTGCTAACTGTGATTTGTTGGCTGTGACAGGAAGGGAGGAGTGGCTTGAGAAGTTGTAGCATAAACTTCAGTATAATTTTGGTCAAGGTTAGTTGGTCAGTCAGTACCTCAAGAAAAGCAACTAAAGCTGTGCAATTTCTTTTTTTCAATGTTTCCTAATGACAAGAAGATCTTTGAAGGAAAAGAGGCCTGGAAAGAATGCCAGATGGTGTAGATCTCACTAGAGCACCCTAAGAATGGCTGATAAGAGGCACAGGAATAAGTGGACAGCACAAGAGCCTTGAGAACTAGTTTCTTTGTATGAAGGGATATCAAACCTAACAGAAGTGACTTACTTTTAGAAGAATGAGGTGGCTCTAATAAGGCTGAGAGATCTCTAAATATCAGGGAGTGGACATATACTCCTAGAGTTTAAAAACCGAAACAAACAAAAATAAAAATTGAAATAACTCTACATAGCTCTCCAACTACAAAATAACACAATCATTGGACTTAAAATCAAAAGCTCTATATTTTCAGTTTATTAGAGGGTCCATTCTGCAAAGATAATGCAAGTATGCCCTCACGACAAGAAAGACCAAGAGTATCTTGGACTGCATCAAAACTGCTACTGGCAGGTGAAGGAGCCTATTCTTCATCTCTCTTTAGCCCTGGTGACACCATACTTGGGGTACTGAGACTACTGCTGGCCTTCTCAGTACAACAAAGAGGTGGACATATGGGAGAGAGTCCAGAAAAAGGCCACTAAAACATCTTAGGAATTGGAGCATCTCTCCTATGAGGAAATGTTGAGAGAGCTGGCACCATTCAAGCTGGAAACAAGAAGGCTCAGGAGGATTGTATTGATATATAAATGTCTAAGGAAGGGGTACATGGAGGACAGAAACAAGCAATGACAAAACTGTAGGATCAGTTCTCTTGTATTTTTCAAAAGGACTGGTTTTGGGTTGAATATACTGTCTTGTGTATGTATTTCTGAAGAATATTACAGACTTCAGACTCCTCAAATGAGAGCTTTGCTGCATGTGAGTCATTCATACTGTATGCCTTCACATCATAAAGACCTTAAGTGGTAGGAGCTAAGTCTCCACCCTTCTTCCAGTATGCCAGGCAGAGTCCTGGTTTCTGTGAGGAGTTTATGAAGCTAGGCAGTAGCTGCGAGAGAGGAGGGTAGATTTTCGCCTTCACATTATTGTTATGAACATTCTTCTGGCCAGGTCCTCTGTACAGAAACAACCCTGAATATTCTTGGGTACAGAATAGGCAGTAAGGGACAGAGTGAATAATTTCCCTCAAAAGATCTAAAGCATGAATAAAACAATTTTCCTTGTGAAATTCCTACCTCTGTGCAACAACACCAAGTATTTTGTTGCAAGCTCTGTTCTCTGGGCTTATATTTATGGTCACTGAAAAGATTTTAATGGTGGATTTGAAGGACATACTGCCATCAGCTGAAAAGTTATAAAGATCTTCTTTCCATCTATTTTTTTCAGATCAATTTGGGGTGATCACTTAGAAATAAATTGAGTCTCTAAATAAATCTTACTCATTACTTTTCAAAGATCCCTTTCCACTCCTCTTCTTAAACAGCGACACCAACTGTTTCAATCTAGCCATTTTAAATCATTTGATTCATACTGGTAATAGAAAATCCCTAGAAATTTAACACCACTTGGATCTTAATTACCAAGAAAGCCATTGTGTGAATTAGATTGGAATATAGTATGCTTTTATATAGCCCTTTGCCCACATAAGGTGCAGTGGCAGTGAGACGTTTATGATGAACTGAACAATGTCTGATAATAAAGCTGCATCACTCCACTAATTTGAAAGGTCCTAAGAGTGATACACTTTTTGTCAAGGTAGCTTTATAGTAGGATTCTTCAGTCTGGAAGGCTGGCTGCTGTCAGGCAATATGTCATTTTGTAAGTCTTGTTGCTCACATTTCTCAAGCTTGGCAAGGTAAGAAGTGACATGCTAAGTCAAAGTTCTGCTATGTACATCCAACTGTACATTCAGACTGACATGAGAGCCTTAAAGATTCACAGAGTTATTATAGCTAATAAGCACATTTGCTTCTCTCTGTCAGGGAAATCAAATACATGCACAGGAGGATTTCACGTGACATTGTCCAAAAGTTATATAAAAAACATGTTATATAGCTAAACTTACCCTCCATACACAACAATAATGAAGAAATCTTTTTTTTTATCCCTTTATTTATTGAAATATAAATATTCTGCCATTTTTAGAATAATAACCATAATTTAAAGGAAAAATAAAACAGCAGATGTATCAAAGTTTACATGTGTTCCAGCGATTTTTTTTGTTTTGATAGAATAGAAAAAGTAGTTGAATATAAAACACACTTATTTACACACTTCTGTTTAAACTGCAAATAATCCTGTCTCTGTGTGTTTCTTTCAAAGAAAAATCTTCTGTAGGCAAAGAATATATTAATATATAACAGGTTAAACTGTTATATATCAATTTATTCTGAAAATTATCAATGTCTTTGCCTTGTACTGGGCAATCTTTTGCACATCATACACAATTGTCTACTCTTGAATTCCAGACAGACAATCAAAACTCTACAAGTGACCTGAATACTTCTGGTGATATTTTAAGATATGCCTATAATTTTTCATATTTTTTGGCCTATGTCTTTTATACAGCCATTTCTCACTTTTAAGTTGGAAACACATTGATCATAAACCATGTTTTGGTACCTCATAAACCACGTTTTAATGTGATACTGACAACAGGTGTAAACCTCAGGTATGTATTCTCCATAGTAAGTGTCTTTGGATAGCAAAACCAACACACCACAATCCAAAAAAGCCTAATTTGAAACTCTCGGGATTCCCCTGATTAGGACGCTCCCTAGAGTCCCTTTTCACAGCCAGATGATCGAAGAAAGAGTCAGAGTTCCTTGGCTTTGGTTCTCAAGGTTGTTTATTTTTTCTTATCTATAACATGTTCTCCCTGACCAGCCGAGATGCCTTCAGCAGGTCAGCTCAAGGCACACGGCCCACCCTCCGGGCGGTGTTGTCTTTTTATAGTATAAACTATGTACGCATTATTTACAGTTAATTCCCAATACCTATCACCTATGTTAGACAGTGAGTTTCTACTCTAAACCAATCCAAAAGTGCCACTATCACCAAGAAGAGGGAGACCATGAAGAAGAAGGAAGAAGGACAGTACACGCCCAGATTCCTCCATCTTGACCCCCCTGTACTCTTATCATAAAAATCTTAAAATTCTCTTTTTCCACCCTGTGATAAATTAATCATTCTACTCTAGTTTCCCTGGTTTGTAACTCTTCACATAAAGTTGGTAATTTTTTCCATGGCTTGAGATTGAAGGCAAAAGGGTCTTGGGCTTCATGCCAAGCCCTCTGAGCCCCCTGCCTGGGGCTCAGCCCATCCAAAGCAACAAGAGAGATGTCCTGGTTTCCCACAGAAACACCTCCCACTTCAGCTACACATAATTAAAAGCAATGAGGTCCAGTCTCTGTAGTGGTATCTACTGCTTTTTAGGCATCCAGGCTGCATGGATGCAGCTGTAGAGGCTTAAAGGGAAAGAGAGACATTGAAGAGGAATTATCTGCTGTACTTAATTTCAGATGTAAGCAGAAAAATTGAACCACCAAGAACTTTCTTTGCATACAATGAGGAAAGTAAACTTTTCTATTGAAAACGAATTTCAGTTTTGATGGAAGCCTCCATTTCCTGTTATAACTCCTAACACTGTATGAGACTGTGCTCCCGCAAGGGAAGAGGTCTGGCACAAAGAATGGCCAGGAACAGAACAGCTCAGATAGACGGCATGACTTTCCAAACGTCAGTCTTGAGCAGAAGAGGGAGAATTCTCCTTTTATAGTTTTATACCCTAAAAGCAGATCTTTTTTTTTCCTCTACAGAACTCTGGTGTGGTGTTCTTCTATAGTATATAATACAAAAATGAGAGGAAAAAAAGGACTGCATCTTCCTGAATTCACAAAAATCAAAAGAAAAGTTCTTATTCAGTTAAGTGATGGGTTTCCAATCTTTGTGCAGTATTTTTCACTGTAAAACATTATAATTACAGTAGATCTTAGAACAAAATTAACACCTCACTATGCAGTACAAATTAATGGAGAATAAAGGTAAGACATGCATGGTTTTTATAATAAGTTACCATTGTGTGTATATATATAAATATAAAAAATATGTATGGACTAAAAAGAAGCCATTTTTATTTACATCAGTGGAAGAGAGGGATGAACACAGTCTTTGAATTACAGTAGCAACTGTAATGCTCTTGCATATTTTCTTGGTTTCTGTTTTCTCAGTTTTGAGGACCTTCATCGTTACTAGCTTCCCCAAAATATTGCACATCAAAATAAAAGGACATGGTTATATTATACTATTATAATAAACCACTATTATAACCATCCAAGCATATTAAAACCAGTATAATCACAACAACAACAACAACAAAAACAATTACAATTGACAGAGTGTTCTAATAAATGATAAATTATTATCAATTCCTTTAGTTACACATATTAATATGTTAGTAATAATAAAAATATTTGATCTTTAAGACAACATAATATAAAGTCCCATTGGTATTTCTGAAACTGATCTGTAATTCACTACAAGCATGGTAGCTGTCCCCAGCAGTTTGGCCTGATGGTGAACAAAGGCGATAAATATACTCTGACCTTCACAAGTCAATTCATACTATGTAAGGAAGTCTAAAGGAGGAATAGCATTACTTAGAGACATTCTTTGCAGAAGAGGAAAAAAGAAGGCAAAGTAATGGGTAGCAGAGTAGTGTCAATTTTCATATGAATTTTAAGGCATTAAAGAGTGTGTTTCCTCTCCCATCATGAGAAAATACTTTAGAAATACATTATTAGAAAAGTAAAGGCCTTTCTTGGTCTGAGCTGCAGTGTGACCATATTCCATTAAAGTGCTGGGCATTTATCTAGGGAATAAAGTTGAAGATAAAAAGAAGCAGGAAACAATATTGGGTTTTTTTGTAAAAAAATGTCACATTCGGTACATATTACTATTCTTTAGACCAAATTTTCATTTGGAAAGAACTGATCAGGTAATAAAGAGCCTCTACTACAGACCTCTGTAGTTAGGGACCAACACTTTAAAAGCATAACCTTACATGAAAACAAATGCCTTCTTTTCTCTTTACTCTTAATCCTTTAAGACAAATTTCCTGCTCTTTCAGCTAGATCCTTTCATTTCTTCTGTGCTGGGATGGGATGCTTCTCCCACCCTCCACTCTGCTCTGCTTTGCCAGCATGTTGTTTCTTGTGTCTATGTCCATCATTACCTGCTCTGCATTTTTCAACTACTTCTCTATCTCAGAAAGCTCTCTGCCATATTTTTCCCCTCAGGTTTTTATCTTGCTCAGTGTTCCCAAACACCCACTCTATGCTGCACTTTGCCCAATCAACATTTCTTGAAGCTAGAAGAGACAATTACACTCACATTTCTTTTGGCAGTTTAGGCATCTTCTAGTATCTTGTCTCTCATGCTATCCTTGATGAGTGCTGGCTTCCTTTCCCTTAATCAGTTCTCTCTATAATTATTTCTCTCCTTAATCAGTTGTCTGATTACTATTAACTCTCTACCAAGCATGATTTTTCCCATCATCTGACATTGACAGTCAGCCCCACCTTGCTCATACTAGAAGCTTCCACTCTCAATTCTTTTGACACCCACATACTGCTGCTAAAATTAGTATAAACCTGAGTATCTCATGCAAAATTGCCAGTATGGATTGGACAGGTGGTGGAAGTCTGCTGGACCACTCCCACTAAGAACATTGACACCCACAGTCTTCGACTGGGAGATTGATTTTCAGAAACTCAGTGGAGAACTAAAGTAAAGAATGCTTAAAACAAACAAAAAAAAAGTTCCTTTTTTGTTTTTGACTGAATTGGTCCAGAGCCATCATTTCTTCATTTCTGCTGGGAGATGCTCTGAAGAATTCTTCAACTGGGCAATCTGCAACTTGTTAACTACATCCATTCTTCCCCACTTCATTTAATAAGGACCTGAAAATATGACTATAGCAAATACCTGCACTGTCTAATTCAAAAAGGCTGAGGCAGTCTGAGCCTGTAAGATCTAAATGCATTCTGCAACATTATTTAGTGCCAGAAAAAAAATCCCCACATATTTTACTGAAATTGCTAAGAATACTAATAAAATACCAATTAGATTAAGATTATAAAGATCTGGTAATTTTAGATCTTTGACATGTGTAAACATGGCTTTTCTTAAATTCCCTTCAGATGTTATGCTTTCCTCTTTGATACGCAACTGGATACCAGGTTTTCAGGAAATAGATGCTTACCATTTTAAGATGGAACCTTGTGCAATGTCCCATTTTGTTTAAAAATTACTGCTTGTTTCTGAGAATAACCTCTATCTGCAGTTTATTTTCCTTTAAGAACAATTGCACTATGCTGAGTTGTTTCAAGAGTGCTGATAATATGTTGGTGAGTGGTGTCATCTTCTGCTCCTAAGAGAAAGAGACCACCCAAGCTTCATAGATACCTATGATCAAAAAGGAAAAACAGAAGTCAGAAAGGTCTGAAAACATGAAGTCTTGTTAACAAACATACACACTCTTGTTAACAAATATACACACAAGCATGGAAATAAATATGATAATCCCTTGACTTCTAGTAGTGAAGAAAATAAAAGAATAAAAGAAAAGAGGGAACGGAGAGAGGGGTTAGAGAGGAGAAGAAAGGAGATCACCTGTCCTGGGTCCAGCATCAATCCAACCAACAGGGTGTCCAGGATCCTGGGGAGCACATCCAAGATTTGTTAGTATACCTTTTAATAGGTAAGTTTTCCCCACCCTGAGGCAAAGTTTCTCACTTTCCATACAAATGAGTTATCCGGCACAGCCCATTCTTTTAGACCTTTTTGGAAAGGGGTCAGAGGGCTTCAGGGGTCTTTGGTGTTCTCATCTCCCTCTCCTTGATCTCAATCCTGCACTTACACAGTAGTGTGTTGCACTTATCTGCAGGAACCAGAACAAGGACATTTATCACAGAAAAGTGCTGCCACAGTATGCCATGGCATGGCCCCTTCACCGGCCAAAGCCTGTTTTTCCTTGCCTGTATACACAGCAGGTTTTTGCACGTCTTTAATAGCCTTTGCTGTTTGAGACATACACCTCAACCCCTTATTTTCTGGGCTTCTATAGGTGCTACGTGGTTGGAAGCTGTAGTGATCTACTGGGTTTCACTGCCAACCATTTCACTCTTCTCTCAGAATCCCATCCATTAAAATCAAAACATTGTTTCTCAGAACAATGACAATCTCAAGCCATTTCCGAAAAATGGACAAATGATTTTTTTTGTTGTTGTTTTGGACACTTATCCACACTAAGTGGTTACTAACACCAGAAAAAGAAAGTGCAACTAATTTTTCACTCTCAGTTTTCTCTCATGGTGAAGGAATGATTTTTGGCATTAAGTTGGAAATATATGGAGCTCAGAGGTCTTAGTAGAATCTAGGGATGGAGTGAATTCAAATATTTATACTCAGATATTTTGGCTGCATTTTTTCCTTCCCATCTCCAGAGGGCACATACTTATGCTTCTAAATCCATACTTGGGGATTCCAATAAAATTACCTGAGTTTATGGATAACAATTCACTTCTAGTGACAGATGGTCCTTTATAGTGAAGATCTTTTAAATTCAGGCCGTATGTATTAGAGATCAAACTCTAGACTTGCAAGTTTCCAGTAGAATAGAAAGGTAAAACTGCCTCCCAAGGCTCTTCTCGGGATTAACAGCTAATGTTTACACAGAAGTAAGAAAGGCTGAAAATATTTGTATTAACATAATACAGGAAATGAGGCACACTTTTTTTTTAAATCATTAGTGGGAGCTGTGTATCAAGTACCCTTCACATTGCATTGAACACTGTAGCTCATTTAGTTCACTTGTCATTAACAAAACAGGAGAGTAGATAGTGAAGCATTGCAGCATTGATATAGCTTGTCATAATGGAGTACTTCAAAAGATGTTTAAAATATTTTAAACAATTATTCATCCTTTTTTATTCAAGCAGCAACCATCTGATCAAAGAAAAAATGCAAAGCAAGAACAAAAGCAGGCAGAGAGTGAGGAGGTAAAGATCACTCAACATGGATCACTGGTTGTTCAAATTATTTCCAGGTTGTTTGGCAGACCTCCACGGGTGCAATTCAACTTTGTACAGGTTACAGAGGGAAATCCATTTAGGTTTCTAACAGAACAACTTTACAGTGTGATATTCTAATCTTAAAATTAAAAAAAAAAAAAGGTAAACCTTTTAAAATTGTTTGATTGTTCATTTTTCAGATGATATTTCTTAGGCATACAATATTTTTTTATTACTATTCTTTGCAAAAAAAAAATGGAGACACAGCACTGGAGAATATATTTGGAATTTATTGGGCAGGTGGGCAACTCTACTTTCCAAATAAATTCTCTGCTTTCTGATAGTATCATTTTATTCTGTTTGCATGGCGAAGTTTTGGAGCATGGGGGCTACAGGCGTGTCTTCTATGAGAGGCCATCAGGAGTTTCCCCCATGTTCAACTGAGTCAATGCCAGCTGGGTCCAAGAGGCACTCGCCACTGGCTGAGGACACACGCATCAGCAATGGGAGGAGCACCTCCAGGATAATGTATTCAAAACGCGGGAAAGAAACCAAACTCCTGCAGAAAAAGCAGCCAGAAAGGAATGAGAATATATGAGAGAATAAGCTAGGCAGATGGCGGGGCTGGTGGAGATGTAGTGGGAGGAGGTGCTCCAGGAGCTGGAGCTGAGGTTACATGCAGCCCATGGTGAAGACCATGGTGAGGTCCATGGAGGTCCACAGGGAAGTAGAGATCCCCTGCAGCCAGTGAAGGCACAGCCTCATACTAGTGCAGGTAGTGCTGGCAGCTGTGATCCAGAGGGAAGCCTGTGCTGGAACAGGAGCCTGGCAGGACCTGTGGTCTGGTGCAGCAAGGAGTCCATGCTGGAGCAGGTTTGGTGGCAGGATGTGTGACTGCAAGGGGGACCCACACTGGAACAGTTCCTAAAGGACTGCGGCCCATGGAAGGGACCCATTCTGGAGCAGTTCTGGAAAAACTGCAACCCGTGGCAAAAACACACATTCATGTTCCTGTGGAAGGGAGCCCATGGCAGACCAGATAAGGAATGTGAGGAGTTCTCTCCCCAAGCAGGAATGAACAGCAGAGACATGTGTGATGGACTGACCACAGACCCAATTCCCTGTTCTTCTGTGCTATGGTGGAGGAAGAGGGACAGAAAATGCAGAATGAAACTGACATCAGGAAGTAGGGAGTGGTACAGGGAAGGGGTTTTAAGATTTAGTTTTTATTTCCTGTTATCTTACTCTGGTTTGATTGACAATAAGTTAAACTAATTTTGGCCAACTAAGTCTGTTTTGCCTGTGACAGTACCTGGTAAGTGATCCCTCCCTGTCTTTATCTTGATCCATGAGACTTCCCTTATATTTTCTCTGCCCTGCCCAGCTGAGGAGGAATGTGAGGGAGTGACTCTGGTAGGCACCTGGCATCCAGCTAGGGTCAACCCACAACTATAATTTTCTCATGTTTTTTCATCCCATTATTTTGTTTGCTTTTGTTTTGCTTCTGTCATTTGTATCATATTCCATCTGACATCTTCATATTTTATAACTTTTTCTCTCTTATGAAAGAGATTTGTAAGAGAAATAGTAAAATTAAAGCTTTAACTTGAAAATTTCTCCTTGTATTTTTTGTTTCTGCATTACCTAGCATAATATGGCTCTTTTCTGTGACCAAGGATATGAAATCCAGCATATGCAGTAACATAAAGTAGAAAAGTAACACATTGTCCATAGCAAAACCAAAAAAAACAGTAAATGTATGTATTTCACAAATCTGACTGCAACACAAGGATATAAAGGAAATAATAAGCCACAATAAATATAGAACAAGTGAATGTACATTTTATTTTTACAGAATATTGTTGGGAAAGGAGGTCTATTTTTGCACTTCACTTTGAGAGTTCTTGCTTCATATTTAGCGTCTGATCTCTGAGCACCAACTCATAAAGCTTTGGAATGTACTAATAGAACCAGAATCCCATTAGCTGAAGAATTGCTCTGGTCCTGTAGTCCATCACTGAATTAAAAATAGCTGAAGTCCATTGGGATTGAACTTTCCATGACTGATAGATAGCATGGGCTCTTTCAGCATTTGAAAGTTACTTCTCTTGTCCATTTCAGATAGGTGAAGTTTGGAGAGTGTGCAAGAAAGAGTTTTCGCCTTCTTAGGGTAGTTATTAAGCATATTGCATTGTGTTGCTACATTTTTTAAGTCACAGGCAGGCTGTGACAACAATGGATTTCTGGCTGTCACTAAAGTAAATGATCAAGAAGGCAAAGAGTAATATTATTATGCGTAGTTGCTGGTTAAAACCTTTGTAATCCTGAAAAGAATTTTATCCTTATCCTTTATTTGTAGCTTTTGTTATAGGTTGATGGCCAAATCCTCCTTATCCTTTCATACTGCAAGGAGAAAAAAATTCATAGCAATTTCAAATAAATATTTCCAAACTTCAGGTCAGAGAAATACAAGAAAGTAGTGTTTACCACTTCTCTGAGAGCTGTTTTATATAACAGCTCTCTCAGTTGGAGTATTATGAATTTGGGTCATCTGGTAGGTGCATGAAGGTGGCCAGGGAATATTGGAATTTCCTGTCACAATACCTTTATGTGCAAGAGGGAAGATTTAACTGCAGATTGATTCCTACAACCCTAACACAGAAAAGTCTTCAAATACAGCAAAACACCCAAGTACTTTTTAAAGAACCAGCTTAAATCCATTTTTTTAAAAAGACATTCTTATATTCCAGTGTACTTTAACTGTGAGCTTGATATTTAGTACATATAAATGGAGCATTGCTGAAATTATATGCTTATAAATACATCTTTTAAGTAATTTGTTCTTTCCCAGGAAAAGGAAATCAGGACAGAGAGAATTTCATGAAACAAAAGGAAAAAAATGGAATCCTGGCAGAAGAAAGATGGGCAAACATTGGCTTCTGTGTATCACCAAAATAAACTGACAAACACAATAATCAGTGTATCGTTTTAAAGGTCAACTTCTCAGCTTCTTTGCAGAAACTCTGATTATCAGAGGGGATACTTAAATAGCTTTCTTTTACTCACAAAATCTATCATAGAAAAGAAGCATACAGGGTACACCTAATGAATTTAACCTTCTGCTTTTTTGATATTGAAAATTACCTCTAAAGATCTTTGAAAATTATCATGCAACATTATTGTATCTTAATACTGAGTTGTTTTGAACATTTACTGCTCATTGACAACTGCAATCATTTTACGACAAAGGAGAAGCAGATTAACTAATAGCCTATAATAGTTTTATCTTGTGTCAAGTGTGGTATTTACAGTGGAAACATCTCATTAAATATATTTAGCTTGCAAATTATTTGCTCTCTCAGTCCACAAAAGCAGGTTTCTCAAAGCTAAAGAGGTTTTCAGGTAGGTTACACATTACCTGGTAGCACATTTTTGTCTACTTACGAGTTTTAATTAGGTTGTCTGTAGCTAGGCTTTTGATTCCTCTTTGGTAACAAATCAAAACATGTCTGGAGCCTGGACAATCATGCAATAGTGACAAATACTGAGAAATCAGTTTTCATACTGATCCATCTCCCTCATTTCATTTATCATAGGAAAAATCCCTCCTGTGTTTCACTTCTGGCCTACTGATTGCCTCTTTCAATCTCCAAGTTAGATCCAGCCCTACCTCACTGCATGGGAGTCAATTCTCTGAGTGCAGATCTCCTCCTCTCATGTTGCCTTTTGCCAAGCATGTTCTTCATTTTCCTGGCCACTCTTCACAGCAGTCATGACACCAAGGGAAACCCTCTTAGCAGTGTCCCATAAAGGAGTCCGTGTTGCCACAGGATGTGTGCCATACCACAAAATCAGGGCAATCTGGATACTCCCAGATTATCCTTTCCCAGACCTGCCACCCATATCTTTCCTATGAAGGGAGTGGTTTTCTCTTCCTATTGGGTGACGTGTCTTGTTTAAGACTCTTTATTCTAAACCTCTCATGCTTAACCATGCAACATGATGTGAATAGTGAGTGACAATAAATGTAAGTCTCTGAAGGGTCTGTCTAAGCATTGCAGAGAAAAGTGTAGTGCATAGCACTGCATAAGAGTAAGAATCTAAACTATGGATAACAAGAGAACTGAATTTTAATTTATATGTAAAACAAAGATTGCAGTTATTAAAAAAAAGTCAAACAGCTTTGGAAGAAAAATGGATATGCACTTTTTTTCCTTTATATGCAGTAGCATAGGTACTATATTTGAATAATAAAAGTAGCTGGAGCATAAAATTAATAATTTTCCACTGGCCTCCATATTAATTTAAAATTATTTTTTCTTGCAGACAGGTAAAGCTTTGTGTCAATTCTCATTTTCCTTAAGCTCTAGACAGTTAATCTAATCCAACAAAATAGAAAGTGAACAAGAGGAGTGTATTAACAGGCCGGTAAGTCTCAAATGCCCAGTTAAGCAAAAGTTCAGGACTCAGGACTTGTGTGGAGGCTGCACATGCACATCAGTGCAAATTTTCATGACATGACTCTTACACAGAAAATAAATTATTAAAAAACAGTCATATAAAATGTGAAAATTAAGCCAATTTTCAGACATCCTCATATCTACCATAAATCATATATCCTTCCGTGTTGCAAAACTTTCTGCTAAATGATCAGAAACTGATTATATATGATTCATATAGCCATAATCTAAATAATTTATTGAAAAACCTCAAAGTTTTTCCACTTAATTTTTACGCCCATTTTAGAAAAAAAGACACGTGTGACTTCATATAACATCTGGAAATATTCTTTCATCCAGTGCTCGTGTCCTCATTTTTCCTATGCAGACTAGAAATTCTTTAACTAAATGACATCTTCACTGCCATGTCTAGACAATGACTCCTTATTTCCAAATGTTTTTATCCAATGTGTACTCAGGAAGGTCATTTGTTATGCTACATGAAAGCCAGACCCAAACAAATGACAATGCAATTTAACTTTATTAATAACAAATATATATATTTTTTTCTTAATGTCTCTATTTGGTTGATTTAACATGGTCTTCCACAGATCAAGGTGGAAAAGGCAGGAATACCAGAAGAAATATGTACGACAAAATAATTGAATACAATTGTTTACCAATCACCTCTATTAGTTTCTTGATCTCTAGACTAGGATTCTTTAAAGGTTAATGTGTAACCTGTACAGTCATTATAAATATTTGATATTAAAAAAAGTAAAAAGAGGACAGAAATAAAAGGAGAAAGGATTCAAAAGGACAAAGAGATCTAAGAAGATGATGGCACTTAGAGTGGTTTTATTGCAAACTAACATGAACACAGCTTAAAATGATAAATTATCAAGAGAAAACAAACCACTTTATTAGATTCCATGGTTTTATTTCATTTTTTTTCAAAGAAAAAAATTTATAGAAGCCAGTTTGGATAGGTACACTTTGCTAATCAATATGAAACTAGGGATTCTTAAATAAAGATCCAAATTTATCAGCAATCAAGTTCTTCTGCCAGTGGAATCATAGGACTGCTAATGTTAGTTCAGTCAAATCATACTAATTAAAATTCAGACATTTAAAGAAGTCACTTAATCATCAAGGACTGTAAGTTCATTTCAAAACCACCTTGCCCCAGTGGTAGTTGTAGCTCAGGTTTATAACTTACCCAACCCGAAGGACTCCCTCATATTACGGTAAGCATCTGATGTTCATGTAATAATTCTGATGCTAACCTGATTTCTCTGGAATAGCCCAAGCAATTCAAGGTCTTAAGCCATTTCCCTCAAAAATTCAAGAAGTGGCAAAATTCCTGCCTTGCAAGCTAATTCGCGGATGACGTTTTTCCCATTTTCTCTTAGAAGACATTATTTTTCTTGACCATAAAATATATGACTTAAAAAAAAAACAAAAACAAAAAAAAACAACCAACCAAACAAACAAACAAAAAACAAACAAACAAACAAACAAAAATAAAATTAAAAAATAAAAACAAACAACAAAAAGAACACTCTTGGAAACACTCACTACTAAATTTTGATAATCAGCAACAGAGAAAATTGAAAAAATGAAAACATATAAATCACCTGTATGTACCTAGGTGCAATTCTGCAACAAAATCAAGAGAGCTGTATCATACACAGACCTGTTTCTCTGAAACTACCAATCCAAATGATAATCGGGCCTTGGGATCTTACAGCACTTTGAAAAAGTCATCTTAAAAATTTATTTTTCACATTGGCTTTTTGATTTGCAGTTTTAAAGGAATAACCTACTTTAGTATAAATGCTTGTCAGGTAGGCCCTTGTTAGAGCTGGGGTTTGTATTTCGTATTGATCCAACCTAGTTTAAAGCAGAGGTTTAACTGACAGGCCAAAACAGCTGTCAGTGGTTTAACTGCTGGGAAAAAAAACTTCCACTGAACTGAACTGTGCTTCCACCTTGAGTTTTCATATGCAGCTCCCAAATTGCATCATTAGTATTTCTAAAAATATTGCACATATTCATTTGAGTAAATGACTCTATATTGACTCAATATTATATCTTCATTGAGTGCTAATGCTAAAGCATAGCTGCATAGCATATGCAATTTTGAAACAATTTTTGAGGTGCACCCAAATTAGTAATGAGTTAATTCATGTCAATGCACTGCTATGAATGAACTATAGAATGTTCAGTCTTTGCAATTAAAATGTTTCCTCTAAATACTGACCATAATAGTCTGCTTATTCTTTATATAACATTATTTGTTTCAGAGAGCTTTTAAGAGCATGCAGTTTGATATTCTATACATATACCTTATTTTCTGGCCAACACTTCTTGTTTTTAAATGCAGCAGACTGTTTCCAATTTTTAAATTAGTAATGTGATAGCTTTGAAGAGATGCACAATGCACCACGAAGATGGATGAGATCAAATAAAGGTGAAGTAAACTTCAAAACTGTGCTAATTCTTTGCGCTATTTTGGCTGGGGTAGAATTAGTTTTCTTTACAGTACTTGGTGTGTGGCCATTTTTGGGATTTGTGTCGGAAACAGCGTTGATAATACAAAGAAGTTTTAGTCACTGCTGAGCAGCTCTTGCACAGAGTCAAATCCTTTTCCTGCTCCTTACCCACCCCACCTGTGAGGAGGATGGGAGGGTGTCTGCCCTTTCAACACGAGTTGAAAGGGCAGACAGCTGGAACAGCTGAACCCAGCTGACCCAAGGGGTATTTCATACCCCATGCCATCATGCTCAGCAGATACTCGTGGGAGAAGGAGTAAGGGAGAATGTTCAGAGTGATGGCATTTTTCTTCCAAAGCCATTGTACCTGTGATGGAGCTCTGCCTTCTTAGGGTTGGCTGAACCTAAGGTGCCGGGGGCTGGGCTGAACCTGTGCCTGCCCACAGGAAGCAGTGAATGGAATCTGTGTTTTGCTTTGCTTGTGTGCATTGCTTTTGCTTTCCCTTTTGTACTGCTGCCTATTAAATCTATTAAACATAAGTTTTCTCTCTTACTTTTCCAATACTCCCCCCAGTCCCTCTTGGGGTGGAGAGAGAGCAAGCCGCTGCATGGGGCTTAATTGTCAGATAGGGTTAAACCATGACACATTATAATGTTTTAATGCATAAAATAGTCTGACAAATTGTATTTTTATTTTGCTGAAGGCAATTTTTAACTTTCAGCTGATATTTAAATTTTGAAATGACAAAATTACAAAATTAAAAATGGAACCACAAGTTTGAAAAACCCCGTGTTTCTTGTTGTTATAAACAGGAAAACCAGCAATCAGTTATGTTTCTCTAAGGATGCATACACGTTGTAAATTGACATAGAGATTTTCAGAGAGATATTTCTGAAGCACTGAGTCCTACAGCTGCCTTATTTTGGAAAGAATTTCCCTTAATCAGCAAAGTTGGAAATTTAAGTCTCCTTCTGGCTGAAAACATATGTGAAAAAGAATTCCATCTCAGGCAATAAACAGTTATGGAACACTATAAAATAATAGTAACAATTGCAATAGATTTAGTAAGTAACCTAACCGTATGGTATCCAGCTAATGAACCTTATGGAAAATCCCTGAGGATTTTTTTTCCACAATGCTTAGAAAAGAGACATGGAGGAAAATCAGCACAAAAGCTTAAATGAATGAACCCAGTCTGAGAACTAGAACATCATTTTGTGCTGCCTGCAAGGACATCTTGCAAGGCAGAAAATGGCTTGTGATCATATCTGCTTATTGCCCAATCTCCTCCTGGAGAATTCTGCATGTCTGAAGTTAGGATGCATGCTGTGGAGGCAGCATAGTGTCCCACACTTGGTCTCCTATCCCACTTGCAAGCGTGACAAGCTTATTTTTCTTCCTTCTCTAGGCAACAACATGAGAAACTGAACACCTTTAGATGTTCCTTCACTGCCTGAGATGTATAGCTAACACTAATCTGTAGGAAATTATTTTCAGTGCTAGAGAAACAGAAGGGTGCAAGGTAAACAATCAGTGAAGCACTTTGCTCTGTCCCAGGTGCAATATTGTCCTGAGCTCCACTCCCTCTGCTTGAATACTCTGGATAAAAGTTGCTGACACCCATAAAAAAAAAATCCATATTGTGGGTATGATACAAATCTACACACATTGAGCACAATACCTAGCTAAAGCTAGATTCAACAAAATTATATGGGAAAAGAAAAAGAAAAAAACTTTATAAAAAATGTTCATTCTCCATTAGGGAAAAGTAGAATGTAATGAATTGAAACAACCTTGCTTCAGGATTTATATCTCCAATGTAAGCAGAATATTCGTAAAAGAAAAATTGTCAAAATGTTGAACAATAAAATCTGAAGGTCTTGGGAATGTCTGCTGCATATAACTTATATAAGAAAAACCAACAACTTTATGGAAAGAAAGCTTAATTTTTCCAGCAACTGCCATGTGTATCCTCCAAAAAACAGCTGAAAATAAAGCCTGAAATCAGTGAAAAGACAGTATTTATGCTACATATTGCATCTAGCTGTCAGAATTTTTTTATCTGGAGATTATAAACTTTTCAAATGATATTGTGCCAAGTCTTCAGATAAAGTTATCTTGTAACCCTTTAATCCCAATGTGCCTCATGGCACATTAACCTCTAAATATTTTTGGCTATAAGTCATACAGTGGCTTGTCAAAAGATCATCTGTGAAAATCTTTTTTATTCTTAGATTTTTATAATTGTTCTAGAAAGTTGACCCAAAGTCGATTTCTCAATACTTTGGATAATATATTGAATATGAAGTAATGAGGATCATTTATTCAGGATAACAATATTTATCAAAAACCTCCTTGTGAAGGGCAACAGCATCAGTACAGGTTTTGAATAGATCTTTCTAAAGGCATATAATTTTTCACTACATAATAAATCTGAGCTGTGATAGAAAATTTCCATGCTGTAATATGTACAAGAGAAGAACTCAGGAGCATTCCTGGTATTCCTAACTTTGATAAAGTTGTGGGTATGAGTTCAGGTTACAGATAAAATAAATGTAATTTTCCATAGTACAGAGTAAATAGCTATTCACCAATAAAACTTTACTCTTAATTGTCTGGACTTTGGAGCAATTAAAAATGCTCTAATATACCAAATAATGACATTTATTAAAAAAAAACTAAAAATTGTTACATAATTTTATAAATATAACATATAGTTACATATATATATGGGAATATATATGTATACACACACATGTACACATCATATGTATGGATATATGTGGGTGTATATATATATATATATATATACATATGCCAACAAATAATTATGGTCACATAGGGCCATAGAAGCATAAAAATTTATATGATAACTACAAAAATCTTTTGATTGTTCCTTTGAGAGCCTTTTCTGCTCAAATGCTGCATCTATGTCCATTTTTAATACAGTGAGCAGGTTTTTGTGTATGTGTGTATATATTTGCATATTTGTAAATTCCCTTTTTATATGTATTTTATTATAATTTTTCTTGAAACTTGAGCCAATATCTAATTGTTCAATAGTTTGGTAGATACATTACATGAAAAGTCACAGCACAGCAATTAAATCAACACTGAACTAGTGGCGCCTGCCATAGCGGGCTTATTGTTTCTTCTGTTCTACAGATGACTGAGCATCTTACTGGTTCAATAGTCAAAATTCCTCTTTAATAGCTTAAAAATGGTCTGGAGGAAAAGAGGCAATAGTACAATACTTTCCTTTTACTATTTTCACTCTCTCACTGGAGACTCTTCTTTCCACTTTTCCAAAAAATAATGTCTTGCAGATGTTCCGATTGTAGATAATTCCTATCTCTTCTTTGCTGGAAAAACACACAAAATTGTCCATGTTACAAGCAGCCTCCCATAGGTCCAATATTTCCCTTGTAAAAATTTCTTTACTATGCTCATATCTCATTTGATATTGTCTTCTCTTCAGTCTAGTAGTGGCATTTAAAAAATAATTTAAGCACAGTGGTTTCTCTAAACATTCAGATGTATTTTGAGGACACAACATCTGTTTATTTACATTTTTTATTACTGGCATTAGGGAATTGGTGCATTATTTTATAATATAGCTCCTGTGTATAATATTTAATACATTTCATAGAGAAGATTAATACGGGCTTTGCTGCCATATTTATAATAAAGCCAGCATTTTTTTCCAACTTAAGAGTTTTTAAAAGTCTACAGGTGAGAATTCATCCTAAATTTTACTAAAAGCAGTTTTTTTAATCATTAAATTCACTGAGTAGTTATACAACATTTCCCAGCATTTACAAAAATAGTTTCCTTAGGAAAAAACCTAAACTGGTCTGTCAAGGAATGTACCCCAAACCCACCAGCTGCTGTCTTCCTAATAGCACTTCTTTTCTAAATATACTAATCTAAACTTCGTGCTTTATCTCTAAATGCTGAGGAACAGTGAAAATTAGTTACAACTGCTGTCAAAGAGTTTTCTCAGCACTTTAATTTTAGGAGGTAATTGTTAACATTTAATTGGTCATTAATTGCATAAGATCATTAATGATTTTATGATGCTCTACTTCAGTGAGGTTTAAAATATTCATCAATGGCACAAGTAAAATGTCTTGGCTTCCTCCTTCTTAACTTTCTGCTAATTTAGCTGGTTAACTGGATTGGATTAGTCTTAGCTCACCATGGATTTCTAAAATTAGTATTTCTCATGACACGAAATTGGGAGGAACTGTATACACTTTCAAGGATAGAGAGACCTTGGAGAGAGACCTCAACAAACTAGAGGACTGGGCAATTACCCTCCATATGAAGTTCAACAAAGGAAGAGCTGAATTCTGCACTTGGGATGCAGCGATCCTGGATGTACAGACAGACTGGGGAACAAGATGCTAGAATGCAATGTCAGAAAAAGGGACCTGGGAGTCCTGGTCAACTTCATACCAGCAAGTTGACCATGAGTCAGCAGTGCCCTGGCAGCCAGGAGGGCCAACCCTGTCCCAGGGGCAGCAGGCACAGCATCACCAGCCGGGCAAGGAAGGTGATTGTCCTGCTCTGCTCTGAGCTGGGGCTGCCTCACCACAGGTCCTGTGTGCAGTTTTGGGAGCCTCAGTATTAAAAGAAAGACATTAACTGTTAGAGAGCATCCAAAGGAGAGCCATGAGGATGGTGAATGGCCTTAGGAAGTCATATGAGGAGCAGTTGAGGTCACTTGGTATCTTCATCTTGGAGAAGAGGAGACTGAGGGGAGAGAGAACTCGTGGTCTTCAACATTCTCATGAGGGGAAGAGGAGGGGCAGACACTGATTTCTTCTTTGTGGTGACCAGTGACAGAACTTGAATGAATGACCTGAAGTTGTGTCAGAGAAGGTTTAGACTGAATATTAGAGAAAGGTTCTAAACCCACCGGGTGGTTGGGCACTGGAACAGGCTTCCCAGGGAAGTGGTCACAGCACCCACCTGACAGAGTTCAAGAAGCATGTAGACAGTGCTCTCAGACACATGGTGGGGCTCTTGGGATGTACTGTGCAAGACCAGGGGTTGGACTCAATGATGCTGATGAGTCCCATCCAACTCAGCTTATTCTGTGGTTCTATGAAATGAATTTACATGGTCAATGTTAGGAAAAGAGTGAATGCTTGTAAACTAAAAGACAGATTCAGATCAGATATTAGGAAGATATTCTTTGCTGTGAAGGTGGCAAGGCACTGGAACCTGTTGCCAAGAGAAGCCATGGATGCCCCATCCCTTGAAGTGTTGAAAGCCACGTTAGATGGGGGTCTGAGAAACCAGGTCTTGTGGAAGAGTCCCTGCCTATGCAGGGGGGTTTGAACTAGCTAATTTTTATGGTTCTTTCCAACCCAAGCCATTCTATGATTCTGTGATTCTATGATTCTTTGAATGCTACAAATAAAAGAAAAATTAGAGCTGTATGTTCAGACTATATGGCTTCATAAGTGCATATAGACAGTGAAGGATTTTGAGCTGCCTCTTCCATGGGGCATTTTGAAAGACTTAGTGAGGTTCTGAGCTTCCAGCATTTAGCATGACTTGATCTTTTCCTTTTTCTCACTATTCATTCTCCCTTTAGTAAAAATCCATATAGATGCAGCATGATGAACAAGCTAGGCTTTAAAATAAATTAAACTAATTTCATGGCTTGTAATATGCTCTTGAATGCTCCTGCCCAGTGCATGCATAAATTTTTTATATTGTATGACAACATATGAATTAGGAACATAACATTAGTTTAAGAGTAGAAAAATGTTTGCATACACTAAGGCCTGATTCAAATGCTAAATTGCCCGATTTTCTGCTATTTGAAGTGGAGCTGTAAATTATTAATTGCACCCAACACTGGAGCTTTTGTTAGCCTGTATTTCAATGTCTAATTGACCAACTTCTCTCTTCAGAATAAAAACATAACATAAGTGCATAAAAATGGATTGATGGACTGTTGCATGTACTTTCTGATTCACAGGTGAATGACTTACTAGCTGTTAGCTTGAATATGTGACTCTCCTAAATTCTATAGCAATAACCCTCTGAATAAAATTTTGAGAGATAATTCTTAGTCACAGGTAAATATACAGTATATGATAATCAGTTCAATATTTAGAGGAAATCCAAATTTCCAAGTCCAAGGTATATTTAGTAGTTTCAAATCTTGACAGATGAATATTTAAGACTGAAGGCAAATTTTCACAATACTGTCTCTTTAGCTAGTATGGCTGATTTTCCACTGTCAAAATTTACGACAACTGTCCACACTTAGCCAAGAACTTTATGAAGAACATATTTCAATATCTTTGGAAAAGAAAAATATTCCTTTTAAGAGAAAAGTCACAATATTTTATAGTGTATGTAAGAAAAACTTAGTAAATTCAGCATCATTTTTTTTCTCACAAATATATTAGCATTTTCTCTAATGCATTAGTTAAATTATTATATACTATTTCCATGAGCTTTTAAAATGTTTTTTAGTTCATTGAAATATCCATATTTAAGATTTATATATTAAAGTGTGTCGTTCCTGTGTTTTGAGTGAGTGGGTGAACTCAGTCTGACAATGAAAAAGTATGCTTAAAATAAAAGCAGAGAAAGAAACTCTTTTCTGAGAAAATAATGATTCAGGTAGACACTTGAGAAAATTGAGTGAAAAAACAGATTTTTTTTCCAGTGGGAAGCATAAATGTGGATTTTTTTGTGAAGCTCTAATGGCTGAAGTCCTGACCCAGATGTCAATTGTCTTTCTGCTCTCAAGTTCCTGTTCCAAATGTCAAGCTACTGCTGCATTAGGTTTATCTCAATAAGTAAAATAATCACTAAATTTTAATCTCTCAGAAGTCTGAAATATCTGGTGGAAAAGTACCAGAAAATCAATGCTCAGGTAAACACAGCTTGAAATTTTTTGATCAACAGATTTCTTTACTGGAATCTATTACTGGACAGATTCACTAATATGTGAATAACCTTATAACACAAATAGTAAACATTTTATATGAAGTTTAATTCAATCCGTTTACTTTTAAAATAATAAAACAAACTTTTTTTAAGAGGTCCCCAAACTTAAACCAAGAGAATAAAATTAAGCAAAACACTGTAAATAATTAAGTCTCTAATCTAGATTAAATTTTATTTCTATTTAAAGTTTATTTCTTGTAAATCTTTTTTACTTGCTTCATCTATGCCTGTATTGTTTTCAGGTAAATTAGAAAATTGTAGTACTCACAAATCAAGTACTATTGTAATTCAATTTCCTCAGTACAGAAAAGAATACATTTGAATTATGAAATATGTGGTTGTATATTCAGAGTTTTTAATTTCTGCCTTTATAAGTTTATTGTCAGCTCATTAACAAATATATATAGAAGATTCATCTCTGCTTAAGTAGGTAGAGATGATAGAGAAGGTGGACAATAATCAATTATATCCATTCCACAGTTTTCAAGATATTGTTGTGTTTTAACATGGCACATTGATGTTCAGAGCATTTATTTTTCCAAATTTTTATACATTGTGTATGGCAACGGATGTTCTCATAAACTTTCATGAAAGATTAAAAGCCTTGAAATTAGGTTTAAAGATAATATGGCTAAGGAAAATTTTTCCTGCTCTATTACCCACAGTTTTTGTTCCTTTCTTACTTTTTACATGAAACTGAATTGTCATATTTTACTTTCTGAGTAAAAAACTAGGCTGTTCTACCATGTACGAAACATATATAATAATATATAACCTAGGTGTGATGAGAACCACTTTGTGTTCTGAGCCTTTAAGAAATGTATAACCACTATGATAGCACACACAGTTATTTTGTATTTAGCTATTCTTTAAAAATCTATGAGCAGAGCTATCACTAGATAAATATTTATACTAGACCATGTGCAATTAAAAATACATGCAGTACTGAAGCACCATAAATGAGTGAAAAATCTATAGCACAGTTTTAAGGAAATTTTAAATACATTTATTTTACAGATTCAGAGATTTGCAGAATATTCTAAGTTGGAAGAGACCTACAAGTATCATCAAGTTCAGGTCTCAACAAGGACATGAAAATCAAATTGAAGTATAATCCAGAAACACAGGACTGCGGGGAAGGGAGGCAAGAATAAAGTCATAAATTGATGTCTAGTTCTTGAAATCAGCATTTTGAGTGTAAATGAAATAATGTTGAGAAATACTACATTTTAGTTAGAGAAGCTGCAAATATCAAGTTAATGACAGGATAAATCAGTCAGATAAAAGTTCAAACAGGACTCATACAACTCTAGTAAAGCTTTGCTATCACTTGGAACGCACAATTACTGGATATAATACTTGAGTATCTTACCTCTAACATAATGCTTTTTTTTTTTCTAGTTTGAATATTGGGGATGAATTAAAATATTCCAACCCTTAAACTACTTTTGTTGTAAATAAAAAAGTACATGTTAAGTACTTTTTGATGATTGATTAGCTCAAGGAGTACTTTTTTTTCTTAGTTATGATATCATATGATAAGATGTAAAGTAATAAAGATTTAAGAAAGCAAAATATTCAGGAAAATCTTGGACTGAAGCATGACAGAATCAGGTTTTTTAAACTTTGCACAGTTTGCAAACTGAGAACTATCTCTACATCTGCCTTTTTTTTAATATTACAAAATATTAATTATCTGCAGAGGAAAATGCACGTGTTTCACATTTTGTGTTGCATGTTAAGACCTTTTTAAGACTTAATCAGGATCTATTATTACAATAGTTTACTTTGCAACAACATCCTTATCAAATTTCATTGCCCACTACTGACAGAGATAGTAAGATCTGTTATCTGAGAAAATAGCTTTATTCCATTGGTTGATACTTTTGTTTCTCTTGGCAATGGTGATAATGACCACCTCCAACTATTCAGACCACAAAACCCTGCTAGAGATGGAAATGATAAAATCTTTGAGAGTTTCAGGACAAATCCCACAAAGCCAATGAAAAAGGGAAAGGTCTGGGTTAATGTCTGTGGAGACCAGGAATCAGGAGTCATCGTTTCATTTACATAATAGTTCCTTTCAGTAGAATACATGTTGATTTATAAAAAGCTCTTAAAATAAATTGTTTGGATCTATTTCAACTATATAATCTCTCTGATATGTGGTTAGCTTTAAATCTCTCTCTTGTCCAATTCTGAAAGACCTCATATTTATAAAAGTGTTCAAAGGTTTAAATTTAAGGGGCAACAACAGGCACCTGATTAGATTTGGACAGAATCTAATGAGTTGATTTTGAGCGATTGTAAGGAAGATTAAGAGCCCCTGAATCAGATTCCTAGTATTTAGTGCTCTCACAATTCCTGCCTCTTATTTTAATGGAAATGGCAATATTAATTGAACCAGGCTCATTACAGAATGAACTTACAGCACTTTTAACACTCACCACTGTACAGAAAGAACAGTTATTGCTTTGGTGCACCTACCTTTGTAATGAGATTAATTGTTCTGAGATTAATATAATTAGAATGTGCAGTACATATTTTCCTATGCATAACAAAATGATTAAAAAAAATATCCTCCTAAGAATATGGAACTCATGCCCCACTAAGAAGACAATCTTAAAACCTAAAATAAGTTTCTCTGTAAGTGTTTTGAGTCAGTCCTAATATTTATGTATCAACTGGAATTTGGCAACCAATATGTGCAAGCATGACATATACATGCATGTATATACATATGTACATTATTTCTATAATGTATAACAGCAAAATTGAATGAGAAATAAGATCCTTTTTGAAAGCCTGTGGTTAATTTAGCCAGGAATCCTTCACTTCATTTCTACCGGTAGAGAAGATTATTAGGTAGATGTTAACGTTGTGTTTGTCCTTCATACTACTTTAGCTTTACGCCTAATGCTCTTCCCATTTATTTTCAAGGGAAAAAAAATCTATATCCAAATGTATTATAATTTTGCCAAACTTTTTGCACTTAGGACTGAACAGAATTTCTCTCAGGTTATTTATATTGCAATTGCTGAATATTCTAACAAAGCGTCTGGGCTCTGATGTAGTTAACTCAGTGGCATATTTACACTTTTGGCATCTGTGTTCATCCATTGCAGTATCAGAGAAAAAAGCATTTCTCTCAACCAGGAAAGTAAAGGGCAGCTTGTCATATATCATGGTGACTTCTCCTCTGTTTCTTTTTATAGAGCTATGCTAGTTCTTTGTATATAAGGGCAAAGGGATCTCTATGGGTAGTTATAGCAGTGCTGGAAACAGCTACTTCACTGAGAATTGTAATTACTTATTCACAAACTTTTAAAATATTTTACTTTCAGCCAACAGGGGTTTATTGCTCTGCCCCATTCTGAATTCTTGAGAGAATGCAAAGCAAGACTGCTACCTCAGGTCTTGTTTAGGCTGCAGAATTTACGCAATTAACGGGTTAAGATTTATGATTCAGTATTAAAATGGTTCTTAGACACATGATGTACTTTCCCCTCTCTCTACCTTCCTCCTCTCTCCATTACTCTCTGGGCAAACTCATTTTGATTTATAAATCAATAGTCACATGTTTTGAAAACAGAATAAGATGTACTTTAAATACCAGTCTATTTTTAAATCCTTGGATTCCAACAGAATTTTCTATGCTTAAAGTGATTACTCCAATTCCACTGGTAGTATCTTTAGGACTAGAATAAATATTTGATGTACATCCACTATTCCAGATATCCACAGTGAAGTTCTCTGTAAACTTTACGATGGCAAATACACAGCAATTGAAGACAGCATAAAGCCTCAGGTTCACTTAAGAGCTTCTCAGGCCCTCCGTTCTGTATGCATATGCCTTTCTGGTTTCCCTTTGTAATTTGAAACATTTTTTGCCGTGTGGAATTAAAGAAATTATATTATGCTGTGTTTATGAAAAGCATACAAAAGAAATAAAGGCATATATGTATATAAGTTTATGACAAGAGACATCTAACCATTATTGAATAGAAATTTGCAAGCAAAGTATTTGAATAAATACTGCCAATTTAAATGCACATACAGAGAACTCAAATATTTTAAAATCCAATTCCAACTGAAGGATCACTGAAACACACCAGGAAAATCTGATACATTTTAACTTATGAAAATAAATTTAAACATAATGAATGTGCTTCCATAGCTAACCAGATTAGTTTTCCCCAGGAGGAAGAAAAGAAACAGACCTGAGCTTTCATCCTCAAAGGGGTATATATAAATATTCAAATATTTCACATTTAAGTAGCTTACAGAATTACAATAGGAAAATCATACTGAAATATATAAATTGAACATAAAACTAAACAAATCTCATCTAATGTCTTACAATATTTTTTCCTTCTTTACCATGATATTGTATGTAAATATCCCTCCACATATGAAGCAACATAATGTGGCATAAATGTGGTAGGGATATTTATTACATCATTATTAGCCCATTATGCTTGTTCCATCTGTGTGATTCTAAAATAAGAAAAATGTTTTATTTGTATATATAGAATAGGTAATCAAGCTGCAGAAGTCAACACTGATGTGTAGTATTAAGTCAAACATTGAAACAGCAATAGAAAGAAAAATTGCTATCTTTAACAAGTTCTGTTTATGCGCACTAAGAAAAAACTATCGTATCATATGCTGAAGGACAAATGCTATGCAGAAACACAGGATCTAGATTAGCAAATTGTTGCATGAGTGTTATGATCCAATTACAAATGATGCCTCTGCTCAAATAAAGGTGCAAATGATGTCATAATCCAAAGTCAATAGAACAGATTTTATTTAAGAGTAAATATGAGGTAGAGAGACAGAAAGAAATAGGAAAAGAGAGTGAGAAGGGGGAATAGAAAGTGAGCAAGAGAGAGAGACATTAAGCAAAATTACTTCCTGCAGCGTCCAGCTGGTCCTTCTTTAACCTGGTCTTCTTGGTGGTAGGGGTCCCCAAGTTGTTTTTCTGGAGGTACCGCTTTTATGCAGTCCAAGACCTGGGCACCCATGAGGCATAGATGCCACTCCCAAACCTTTGGATAGTACATGCATAAGCAGTTTCTTCCTTTCTCCCAGTTTGCCATTGGGTGAATTTTTGTCTGGATAGGTTACCCAGATCTGCCTCACCAGGCCTGGAATCAACATCTTCCTTTTGTTGCCATCTGCACTCATCACAAGTTCTGTTGTGGTGACTTATCTTATGGACACAGCATTCTTAAGTCCTCACAATGAGTATTTGTTATGGGGCAATTACAGCAGTGGTTGTGGAGTTCTTAGCATCACTTCACAACAGAAGAAATCTGCAGAGAATCAGTCTTTGCAGTACAGCAGAATCCCTATGTATTGAAAATGGAAACCTAGATAATTATTTTATGCCAGTTTCATGCATCCCATCACATTATGTTTACATTTCCAAAATGTGCAAGACCACTATCAAAATAATTCCATCAATGGTTTAATAAGGAAATATTAGCACATAAAAATCTGATGAGTCAGTATGCTGAGAGGGTAATGCTTCTTATATTTCCATAAACAAGCCTGAAATAGATAAAATACCGTGAGTTTTTGAATGAAGAGGAAAGTAGAGCCAGCGTGGCTAGTATGTTTTTATGTGACCCTGGAACTAAGATAAAATGAGAAAGAATTTCCACTAAAGACTTTGATGCAGAACTAGTTTTTAGGACACAAGAGATTGGTACTAATGAATTATGAGTACTTTTTGCATTAATTTCTTTTCAGTTTTTATTGTTGTTAACGCTTATATTGAGTGAGAAATTATATTTCCATAAAGTCAAACATTAATGCTATGATATTAAATAAATGGCTAAATATTTTTCATTATCCCTTTTTCATAACTACTAAAACACTAGTATGTCCTCATTTACTAAGGGTTGTAGGTGGTGAGAAAACATAGACTTTTACTGATATATTTGAATTAATGGATTTATTTTTATTTTCTTTCTAATAGCAGTAATCTAACCTGGAATTTCAAAGTCAATCCATCATTATTTCTTATTCCTGGATGCTTTCATACCTGGGATTTTACCCCATAGAAATGTAGCATAGCTGTGATTTTAAAAATAAAGACAGATGAAGCAGCTTCTGACACATACTGTACAATTTCTCTTATGCTTTCTATTAATATTTTAAGAGATAAATGAACTTGAAAAAAACGTTATCTTTATGTTTGAACCATATCATAAACTAAAAATAGCTAACAATGACTATTGCTCTATTGAGGCACTGTGAAGGAGGCACTGGGTTATGCAAGAGAACAACAATCTACTTACAGCTGGGGTGGGCCTCTTGAGGCCATTTCCATAAAACAACACTTTATTTCAGTTATTTAAAAGGGAGATACCTAAATTTAAACTAATCACTCAACACTTCCTGTCAGTCAGCTGAGAGAAGCAAGTACACACAGAGCTGAGTCACTTGATTTATTTTAGATGCTATTTGTATGAATGACTCACCTTCTTACAGCAGGTATTTAAGTCCACTGACTATAAGGGCATCCTAGGACAGTTAGCTCAGACTTTGATGTCTGATTTTTTGATATTTGGGGTTGAGAAGGACTCATCTCACTGTCTATGACTGTAACACTCTTTCTTTCTCACCTTCCCCCCAGGGCTCAGCTGTTCATGCTCCAAAGATCAACAGCACAGCTCTGATGTGGTATGATTATGTGCCTTTGGCTCAGGTTGCCACAGAGACTCATAGATTGTGGGAAACAGCTGTGAGAAAGCCTGCAGAAAAGAGCCTTGTAAATTATGACTATAGAGTTACAGACAGAGGTAGAACCATAAAGATGAAAGAGCACAAGTAACTGAAAGAATGAAAACTAAAAAGCACCAATGTGGAAAAGCACAAAATCTGAAATGGGAATAAAACAAAATAAAATATGGGAGCATGTGGGTACCATTGAATTTGGTGGATGCTTTCAAGTTACTGATACTACAGATCTGCTCCTGGGAGCAATGGAGACTAACTCTTCTGACTCATAGTTACCTGGCCAATAAAGACTATATTGTCTGTTCCTGATAAGTAACTGAAAGGTCTTAACAGTGGGGTGAGAATCTGTATTACTTCTTTAGTAATCAGGCAAAACCTAGGTATATTTTATATTTACAAGCCAGAAAAAAATCCCAAACCAAATCTGTTCTATATTTTTAACAGAGATTTGTGTGTGTGTGTGTGGTTCTAGATGCCCAAACAAAATGGCCCAGAGAGGAATCATAGTAATATGATTAATGAATATGCTGTCTAAAGAAATGTGTAAGGCAGACTCTCTAGTTGTATGGTTGAAGCTTATTTGACACTTGCACTCTCGTTGAAGCTTGTCAGGCAGAACTTCAATGGAGTTGGAAGTTGGGATGGAAGAAAATGTGCCAATATAAAGGAATCGTCAGAGCAGCTCTCTCCCTGTTTTCAGACCAATCTCCAGTTAGCAAACTGACATGAAATTGCTTCTTGTTCAGCCTTCTGAGATGATGCTTCTGAGAGGCTTGTTACAAATGAAATGTACATAGCTGTTAGGAAGAAAAGAACTTTTAAGAAACTCTTGAAGACTAAGAAATGGTGCACACAATACATACTGAAGGACTGCAATACAAGCACTTATCACACTGGACTATAAAGACGCCACATTAACATATTTGTACACAGCAACTCGAAAGGTTATGAAACCTTTCTTTTAACTTGTTGATGAAGGAGAATGTTCCTAATAATCAGCAGAAGTGAACCTTGATAAAAATTCTATGGATTGCTCAGCAGTTTCTTTCCCTTGATAGTTTTCATCTCACTATTTTTTGGTCTGGAAGATTTTTTTACAAATATAAGCACATGTACTTTTTAATTTTAAATTATTTAACTCCTTATTTTATACGATATTGCATTCTGGAAACTTCACTGGAGAGAGAGATGTTGGCTCGCCAAACAAATACATTTTACTCCTGTTGCTTCTCAGCATTTTCTGGCCATCGATTTCTCAGTGGTATGAAATCCTCCAAAGCCAATATTTTCTGTCAACACCCTGCCATACTTTAAATATTGCACTCCTAAGTACTAATTACTCCACTTAAACCATCAAAAAGAGAAAGGATAAATTTTATTTTTTAATAAGACCATAAAGCTCACAATATTCTCTATATCTGTGTATTACTATTTTATTAAAACAGAAAATCCCAAACCTGGGGTGTTTGGTTTGTTTGGGTTGTTTGTTGTTGCTTTGCTTGGTTTTGTTGTGCTTTGTGGGTTTTTTCTTGTTTGTTCTTGTGGTTTCTTTTGGGTGGTTTTTTTTTTTGTTTTTGGTTTTTTTTTTTTTTTGTGTGCAGCAATGCAAGAAGCAAATATTTAATAATTCACGTTTGATGCCTTTTGGAAACAACTAGTGTTCCACTAATGGCATTAATACCAAAAATTGGAACTGCTGTATTAACCTGCCCAACCCTCACCACTTTTTGCATGTGCTTAGTTTATTAGTAATAAAAATTTTATCCCCTATTTTGTTGTTGACAACTCATGTAATTGCTTTATGTTTTGTTAGATTTTCATAAGGGAAAGAGGTTGTGCAATTAAAAATAGTAAGTACTGGATGCTGTTAAAACACAGTGAAAATATTTATCTGAGCTCATCGTTATGATATGTCATTATTTAGGTACTTAATTATTGCAACATGTTTTTTTACTTTTTTTTTTTTTTAATACAATTTGAAGAATATTTTTTGTTACTAAGGTCAGATGTGACCTGAATCTTCTAAACTTATAATTTCCTCATTTTAGAGAAACATTAGATCACTTATCAAGATTGGTATTCTTTCAATATTAAAATTATTCCATTATTATTTAATTTCTTTATGAACTTCCCTTCAGGATCAGGAGGTACAGCTGACTGGCTAGTGAATTTATTAATTTCAACAGGGAGAAAGAGAGAAGCTGGATATTATAGCTGAATGTTTTTTAACATTAAAATAAAACATGATGGCATGTCTGTTCCAGGGACAAAGAGAGACTATAAACTGCTTGCCCTTTTACTGTATTAGGTGTTTTATGCCATCTGTACTTACTCTCCCTGAGAAATAAAAAATTATAAGGGTCAACAAGGCACATCCTAACTATACTTCTTAATTATGGGAAGTGTTTTTATTACTGTTACTGACCTCGGGTATAATTAAAATCTATACCCCCACAACCAAGAATCCTCCCTAAATTCCCTAAGCAAAACTCTGTCTAATCTGACTTTTATTATTGTACAGCTGTCTTGACTTTAAACCCAGAAGGGAATCTCAAAATCAACAGACTCTGTAGGTATTCAGGGAAGATGTTTGGGCTGGATGGAGCACACAGAGAATTTTTCATTCCCATTTCTCCTAATTTTACCATCCTTTTCCTTTTCTCTTTTAATTTATTTTTAGCATTTCATCAGAATTAATCCATTACTACAGCTTTATTTTTCTTTGTGACTTTTGTTTTTTTTCCTACATAATATATTAAGCCTGTAAAGTCCTTGCCTTTTTTTTTTCAATCACAATCACATCAGCTTTATTAGGATGTTTAGAGAAAAAGCAAAAATTTTTGATTAGTAGTAATATTCTGGTCTATTCTAGGTTCTCCTGGCAGTATTAGTGCAGAGATTGTAGTTTAGAGATTGTAATTTTAATGTACATTGATTTAACAACTGAAAAACAGATTTCTTTTAAACATTTAAAAAATATCTGTGGCTAAAGAATATTGAAACAAAACTTATTCTCTATGCTGGTGAGAAAAATATTACAAGTAGGGTAGCACTCCTTACCAATTAATAGCAGAAGAAAGATGTTTGATAATGGATTAGTAGCTTAGTTTTGACTTCTTATGAATTTGGGTAGGATCCAACACTCCTGTGGAAGTGTATTGTAAGAATTTAAGGGGTTGTTAGCCAGCACCTTTCAAGTTTAAGCAGTGGGCTTGTTGCCAGAGTTAAGGCAACTGTAAAATGAAACATAAGATTCCTGACACATGTCTTTGTTCAGCGTGACAAGAACTTACAATAATCATCAGGCTCCCATTAATGAATTGTGACAGTCGGTGGCTTATTTCTCATCTTGACATTTGGTTTGTGGTGAGTTGTTGGTGCCTAGAGTCTTAACACTGGGAGGAATGTCACATTCATGTTGGTGATTTCTTCCCCACTCTGGGATCTACTTGGATTCCTTTCTATCTTTACTTTATGCTTTCACACCTTGCTTTCTCCTCACTGACCTGCAGCTCCATGCTATGTATAAATTTAGTATATATAGTGCCTTTCACATATGTCACATTTCAATACTATTACTTTGCTCTCCAAAAGAACAAAATAATCCCCAAACCAGTTTTGTCCAGATCTACATCTCTTTAAGCTGACCATTTGTCCTTTTTTACATCTCTGTGGTTCCCAGTGCCACTCCAACCATCGCACACGTCTGCTTCCTGTGCAGTGTCCTCTGTCCCTGCTTGAAGGGCTCCACCATTGCACCAGCTCTGTACCTCTCAGTATTGCATCACAGTCACAAAACCATAGCAGCACCATATGAAGACGAGAAACAGTGAAAGAAGTTAGTCAATTAGAAAATTAGAATTAGTCAATTAGAAAATTACTGTTGCAGCAGCAACAAGTAAACAAAATAAAGCGTCAGGCAATTCAGTGGAAGGTTCAGACAGAGCAGATCTGGAAACCTTCAGTCCCAAGGCAGTGCAAACTCAGTATGAACCTGATGACCTGTTACTGGCACAAGGCAACACGTGAGAGCAGAGCAGATTGTGCCAAACACAAGGGGCACTGATGTGGAGCACTGGCCATGGCTCATGGAAAGGCCTGTCAAGGGTGCAGTGATAATTGGTATGTGTTATACACATAAAACAGAATGCGTCCCAGAAGATGGGACTGAAATAACAGTATCTTTTTGGAGGCTCAGGAACACCGAAGAAGTTTGTTTAAAAAACAATCATTTAAAATTCAAATGAAGGTGAATAGAATATCTTTTTGATCTGCTTTATGGTTTAAGATCTGATCTGAATTTGAGGCTAAGGGTTTCCTAGAAACTTAAGAAAATAAATCACACAAACCCTTTATTAAAATGTTTTTCTGTATTCGCTTACATACCCAACTGTGAAAATCCAATATAAATGTTGG
Source organism: Peucedramus taeniatus (assembly GCA_013400575.1). Classification (NCBI taxonomy): domain Eukaryota; kingdom Metazoa; phylum Chordata; class Aves; order Passeriformes; family Fringillidae; genus Peucedramus; species Peucedramus taeniatus. The sequence goes on from WBNO01025601.1 coordinate 49,746, forward strand.
TCGATCTTAGCTTTCTGAGTTTCCACCTAAACAGACAATTCTTCTAAGAAGTAGAAATGTGAAGTATCTTTGAAAGATAATGTTTACTGGAGCTAAAATAACACCCTATAGCCCAAGATCACTATTTTTTTGCTTCAAAGTAAAGCAATCCACTAATCTCAGGCCACAAGCCATCCTGAACAAAGAACAGCAGAGCTGTAATTGCCTAGAGAGGTTGTGAACACCCCATCTCTGGAAGTCAAGGCTAGGTTGGATGAGGCTTTGAGAAACCTGGTCTTGTGAAAGGTGTCTCTGTTTGTGAAAATTTAACCATTCTATGATTCTATGACTAGGAGTCCAGTGAAGAAACATTGAATAACTGAAGTAGTGGAAATGGTAAGAAAGGAATGGTGTTTCTAGGAAAAACAGAGGGTAGATTTAATCTCTGAAAGCATATTTGGAAGTAATTGCAACTTCTGCATAGTTTCTCAGGCTTGGAGAAACACCCTCTAAAGGGGGATTTCTCATGCTGAACATTTAATTTGTTGAACATCAAAATCTTGAGCAGCTGCCACAAAAGAAAGTGCAAGAAAGCCTCCTTGTCCTGCATTCTTATTATGACATCAATAAACAATCACAAAACCACAATAAATATCTACTTGAGAACTAACTAACAAATTAACAGTAGGTTAGACTCTTCTATTAGGCTGTCCAAGCAGAAAAACAAAATGCCTACAAGGAAATACAAAAGAGTCTGGTAGCTCCAAGAAGGCTACATCTTTCCTCCATTTGCCTGGAAAAAGGAAATAGATTGTTTCACAGTTCTGGGTGGTACAGAGCTGAGGCTTTCTTTCTTACCTTGCACCTGCCCTGAGTGTTATTCTTGCCTGTCAGAAAGGGAGATAGGACATGAGCCTTAGCCCTTTTCCATCTCTTGCATTACTTCACTCTTTTTCTCATAGGAAATATCACACTTCTATGAAGTGTCAGACTTTATTCTGTCAACCAAAGTAATAAGGAGAGATTTTACCCCCAAATCACTGAGCATCCAAGGACAAACCAATCCTAGCTGCCACAACACCGTTTACTAGAAAATAATATGAAGTAGCAGCTAGAAATAACTTTCCAGATAGGGAGATCATTTGTATCTACAGAATTCTAGAGCTTCTCAGAATAGAGCATTTATCTTCAAATAAATAAAGCTATGCAGAACATCTTGTAGCAATATATAGCGAACTAGTAAGCAGTAATTTTTCTTCAAAAGCATTTAGTTTATGACTTCCAGCTGCTTATTTCTTTGCAGCAATAATAGAGTGCCAGGGTTTTATTTATGGCTCAGCATGCAGCTTTTAGCTGTTGATAAACAGCTATTAATAATATTTAGAAATAGACAACCATGTAATATACACATTAGTTTTTGCCAGAGAGAAGGTGGAAATACCACACAAGAAAAAAGTGTTTTGTGATAAACGTTCCAGAAAGATTGTCTGGGATCAAAAAGTGAGACTGATTCTGATTTCAGAGTGATGAGACCATGAATTAACCATATTGGAATATATCACTATCATTCTCATGTCAAATAAGATCAACAGAAGCAAGTGCACCAATATTGACACAAAATATCATAGCAGTGTTACAAACCTACAGAGAGATAAAGAAAAGCTCTTAATGCTTCAGCCTTAAGATATTATTTTTTCATACCTAGAATGGTTTATGACCTAAACATTATATTCTAGGACTCATCAAAACTGTAGCATTTAACTGTATTTTGTTTGAAATTAATTCAATCAGAACTGTTGGACATTTTGCCAAAGATGCAGGTAAAATAAATTTGATTATGTACTTAAATTTTAAAGATCATACACAGAGAAAACAAAAGTTCCTGATTTAATGAAGTTAGACTTTTTTTAATATGCACATGAATAACTAGTCCTCTATAAAGATTTTATAGCTGGTTTTGTACTTTTGTTATTTATAGATGAGAAGATATACTTTATTGGCAACAGACATCATGTGAAATTGAAAATATATTAGACAAGGGTGTGAAGGAATCTCTTCTTAACACAGTGACCAGAATTCTCAACTTGAATTCTTGCAGTTCAAGAGACAGAATTTTCAAGATGGATCCTGTGAACCAAACAAAATAAAATGAAAAAAGAAAAAAAAATTCATTTAAACTCCACATGTGAGAAAACTTTTATGTTTTAAAGCACTATTCTAAAATATTGGATATAAAAGCATGTAGATTTTACATCTCTCAATATTCTCCCATACTGTTCACATGGTCTCAGATTTTCTTCCCTTTCTTGTTTTCAAAATTCCCACTGAGAAAGAATTTCATTGCCATGACAATTACTCTCTATGAGAATTAACTCATTATGAAAAACCAACAGGAAAATATGTATAAACCAAGCCCTGGAGTGGTTACAAGAGTGGTAAAAAAGCTGTATCATATCAGCAGATACTGCCATACTCTACTCAGTGCACAGTGGGTGTTAACTGCACAGTGGACATTAAAACTTCAAAGGACCAAGGTCCTAAGAAATAAATAAGTTAAAAAAAATAAGGATATTACAATTAATTTTAAAATTATTTAATTTTAAAAAACCCTAAAAAACATTGTGTGAAAAGACTGACAGTATGAATTCTTCGGAATACTGCAATCGTGGTAGCTGTGCTGCACAGGTATGTCACTAGCAAGAGAGTGCAAAAGCTGCATCTCTGACTTGGCAGATAATCTGTTTGGATATTACATGTAGTCTGGGGATAGCTCTGGTAAAGAAATGCTAATCTGTAGAGGTGATTAGTGTTGCCACGGCAAATTTGCAGCTGTAATGGGAAAAGAGAAAGTTCCACCTTTTTTTTTGCTTGAATTCATGTTAAAGGCTGTTTACTACTTAGCACAATAATCCATCAAGTGATCCCTGTAGTATTTTCTAAATCTTCATTAAGATTAACATGCAGAATGGTTATGGAGCTTGTAAACATTTATGTTAATTCCCTGACACAGCACTGTTTCATTTGCAGAATCCTGTGAGAATCCACTGGTGCTGCACCTGTGAGAAGAGAGAGAGATGCAGAAAGGGCAGGGCCTGACAAAGTTCTTGATGCCCAAGGGTAGGAATCAATTATTTTCTCCAAACATTTGAGCAATGGCAGGGGAAAAAAAGCAGGTAGGGAAACATTTTTGCTATCTCAAGTTTACTTCTGGTACTCTTTTATAGTGTTTTCTATAGCTGGTTTAACAACTTACTTCAGGAATCTGAAGCCAAAACTGCATGGCAGAATCAAATGAGTATTAATATTCAAGGGAATCATTATGTCCTCATAGGGAAATTGAGAATGTTCACAGATGACCATGAAAGGGGTGAATTTCATTACTTTTCTCAGCCACTATGATTTTGTTTCAGCTAAAAATTATGAAGCATGCACTGCTATTGTTCCTGCCATTCAGAATCAACTGCATGGAAATTGTCAGACAATATAAGGATTGCAGAAAAATAAAAGGAGTGTTTCTTTTGAAAGAAGTACAATTGCAAATGCTTCATGGAACAATAAATGTGCTATTACTGGTAAATATACCACCCAATCAGAACCACACACATCTAACACAACACAAAAGAACAGCCATTTAAAAACTGTGAAAGAGCGAGGATATTGACTAGCCAAAAGTAAAATTCCCCCTGTAACCAAGGACTGTGATAGCAATTAAATTATAAGTAAGATTAGGCCCATTGTCAGAACTTCAAACAGTTGGAAGAAAAAAGTTCAGAATTTCCCTAGATTGTAGTATTATCAGCAAGTACAAAAGTCATGTGAAAGACACAAAAGTAGATCTAGCTCATATAAAATATGTTTCTAAATAAATGCATTATTCTTTTAAAAGTAATACTTAGAATAAGGGAATTTCAGGTAACAGGCTTGTGAACACAGCCAGGATTAGTGGTTCAGCATATAGTTCCAAGTGAATAGTAGGGGCCTTGCCTGATATTGATGAAAGTTTAAACATCTTCCGTGCTATTTACTAAATATCAGAATTCCTTAGCTAAAAAGCCATGTGAGTCCTAAAGTAGTTTCATTTTATCTAATTGTATTTCATTTTGTTTCTTTGTAAGCTTTCATTTGTCTGTAACCAGGAAGCTAAATTGGGCTTTCTCTTTAGTTCTGCTGGGACAGCTGCCTGCTATTTTCAGTTTTCCCCAGAGGTAAAGCAGGGCACTGTGTATGTTCCTTTGACCATTTCACACAGCCAGAGCGCAGAGGCAAACTCATGGCCAACTCAGTGACCAGCTTGTAGTCAAGGAGTAGAGGGAACTGGACTTGACTTCTGTCTGTGTGGAAAACAGCACAACAGCTGAGACCTTATAAAGTGAAAGCTAGTGAATTAAAAGCTCTTTCATTTTTGGTAGTGCTATCACAAATAAAACCTTAAGATTATTTGTAAGTATCATTACAAATTCTGCAGTCCATGTTACTGACTCCAGTGAGCACAGCGAAGATGTGAAATCCAGCATCATATCGGAACATCTCAACTAAAAATAAAATTTACTAATATTTACTTATCAGTATGATTTCCAGCTAAGAATTAAAATTTGCAGAGTAGATGAAAGTGAAGATGAGAATTTGAATAAATTAAGGTTGCTAGATAATTTCAAGGCTCTTGCTGTGAAATCTGGTCCCACTGAGCACAACAGTATAATGGGTTTAGAATGCAGCCATTCTGGATTGCTGTAAGACACACTGACACCTACATGGGGGATGACAGCCTGTCACTGATAGTGCTGATGACTACCACCAAGAGAGTCTTTATTCACAAGCAATCACAGACGTCATTAAATCCAATGGGTGGGCCAGCTACTTTTTTCAGGGCCAAATGGAAGGAGCAATTAAACCCACAGAGACACACATATGAAATGTCAGAAGCTGTATTAAAAAAAGCATAAAGTATGCTAGCTTCTTTCCTAAAACAGGACTGTATGCAGCCAGCTTCCTGTGGAGAAGGTATATGCAATGTATTGAAGGATGAGAACATGGAATGTCATTACAGGGAACGATATTAGAAAGATCTGCTAAGAACGGCACATTTTCAGAAACTTTTTAAGACAAAAGGACAGTGATGGGTCCATCTTGAGACTATCTGACATTGGCTTTTGCAGAGATGAGGGAAGCTTCTGGCAGATTCTCACAGAAGCCACCCCTGTAGCTCCCGCCCCCATCAAATCCTTGACATGCAAACCCAACATATAACCACAAAAAGTATAAACTGAATTTTCTCCACATTAAAAATAGAAAATTATGATTTTGTATCAGTAAAGATAGCTGGAATGAGTTCAAAAACTAGGATATGGAGAATTTAAAGGCTCCAAAAAGTTTCTTTTACAGTACTGTAGAGAACACAGATGTATAAAATAGAACAATTCCGTTTCAGAGAAGCAACTTGAAAAATAACTGTAAAAAGCATCACCAAAAGAGATTAAAAATCTGTTATTTATATCTATATATATACATAACAAAATCCTTCATTTCAAAAGTAAACACAGTGGTCTCAAATGAACTAATTTAATGTGTAAGAACAAGCATTCTCCTCAATAATAAACAAATTATCTTGTGGAGATATCACAACAAGTGATAGTGTCCAAGTGACAAGTACCACACAAAAAGCTCTAGAATATTTTTGGGATTCCTCAAAACACGGTTCTAAAAATCGGTCTGTGATGACAAGAGACCAAATCGATTATACACCTCCAGGACCATATCTGTGGGAAAAACCACACATCTCTGCTTCAAAAGAAGAAATTTACAGCTCCAGTACTGACATGCAGTCCTTTTCAGCAACAAATATACTTAATTTTGCATCTTATTTACACTCCTAAAGTTCTTATTTACAAAAGAAAGAGCTGAATGCGCTTGAAAGAATGTGACAGCAGAAATGTCAAAATGCCAAGCTAACATATAAGTTCTGGTATAAAATATTCTCTGGTAGTCTTGAACAATAGTCATAATCCACACTGAACATTTGCAAAAGGTACATCAGGCTATTTAACATATTATTAAAAAGACCCAGTTGAAATGAATGATCTACTTTAAGCAAAAGACCATTTATGGCTGCAAATATTGCTAAATAAAATAACACTAAGAATTGGCTCCATGAACATGGACTCCTTGATACTCACAGTCTGTACACGTTAGGTCATGTCCCACGTTGATCTCAGAACAGTCCAATTACCTTTCTCTGAAATGGAAACCTGGAGCAGTTCAACAGTATGACAGCTCAGGGGATTTTCAGTTGCTGAATGTTTGTGGCTAGTTACAGAGATCTCCTCTTGTTATTTTATATGGTCTCTCAGCAGAGGATATTCTCCAGTCCCTTCCCAAAAAATTTAGAACTGTAGGGAGCAACATAAGGCTAGGAGTAGTTCTGTCTCTATTTCACCCATTGTGGAAGAGATGCACAGATGGGAAATAAGAGAGCTTTTTCTATCCTATTGTATGACTATCCACAAAATTAAGGTAGTCTGCCGGGATTCGGGTGCCATGGAGGACCAGAAGATGTTATATCTGGCCCTATTATGATAAACTGTATGTAATATCCTGTCAAGAGTGTTCTATGAAGCCTGTGGTTATCCATGAATCACTAAGCCTATGTCTCTGCTTGAGCAGGGATGAGGGAGAAGAAATATCCAGAGTGAGGTCATCTCTGCAAATGGACCATAATGGCTCAACAGCACCAACACAAGAGGCAGCTATTCAATGACCATGAAGGACTCCAAAAATATCCTATACAAATTATAGGATTACATCATTCTGCTGTGAAACTCCCCAACCTGGGGGGAGGTACTGAGCATTTCTGCCTGAATTTGAGCATAAATAAACCTGAGGTTTGGGAACTTGGGCTGCCATGACTAACTCCACTTAATAGACTCAGATGAGAACCAGACCTTCCACGGGATCACCGCTTTCAGCAAGACTGCAACCATCACTTCAACAGGACTGCAACCACTGCTAAATCAGACTGCAACCACCACCCTGAGCAAAAGGGTGCCAGGTTGTACTCTGACTTTGTGGGTTTAAGCCAGTTTTTCTGTATCATTGCATTTATTGTAATCTTTCTATTAAATTGTGAGACTCCAATCTGAAATATCTCTCAAGGTATTTGTGTTTGATTCATTTTCCCCGCTGGTTTACTTTCAAATCGGCACAGTGTAGTAGATAAGATAATGGTCCATCTGTGAGCACATGTGAAAAAAATAGTGAACTCTTGACAGATGAACAAGGTTATAATACAGTACTTGACCAGATCTGTAGTATGGACCCATGCAGACTAAAGAAAGGATTCTTAAAACAGAAAAAAGTCCAAAGACTAGAGGAGAAAAAGGAAAGTGAAAATGGAAAAGAGAAGGTTGAGAAAGAAAGGAAATTAAGCACAAACAGCAGTCAGGAATGAGGCTGGATAAAGGGATTAGGTAGAGCAAACAACAAATCCGCATCTAAACAAAATGTTCTTTTGATCTGTATATAGCACTAGGCTTAAAATAAATACAACCATACCACTGTTAGCAAGGATCTTTATTGGACCCCTATCAAGGATTTAGACTGCACCCTTTAATCACCTCAAACTACATTTTTTACTGAAAAATAAACTGAATTCTCAGTTACATCAAATTCTTCTTTCCAACCCGGGAAAACCTTCTAACTTTCAGGACTTCCTAAATGTAAAAAATGTATTTTTACATTTAGTCTTTACATGATGAAGACAAGGTTCATTATCAAAATCCTATTTTTCAAAACCAACTGTCTATTTGCAAAGACAAATTTAGCCTGTACAGGCAACAGTATCAACATGAATACTTTTCAAAAATATTACTGGAATTGCCCTAATAAAATAAATATATATGGGTATCCATCTTTACAATTTCTGACAAGAACAGAGATTTGGTTAGCATTATCTTCAGTAATTCAAAGCATACAGTAAAATGATTATATTAGAAACATCAAATAAAAAAAGTTTCAAGCATTGAAAATTCATTTGACAGAATGAGCTAGCGGGGGATAAATGCTAATTTTGTTATTTACTCTCAGTTAATGCCTTAGAAGATTTACTTATTTATGAGATTTTGATTATACAAAGATATCTAAAAATATTTAAAGTCATAGGTGCTGTTGACAGGGAATCAGATTTTGTGTTTGCTGGGGATGGAAGGAAGTTGTTACATTGCTTTATGCCTTATTCAAGTTCTTGGTAGTAAAATACAACTAACTACTGCTAAGTTCAATACTTCTGTTGTATCTCATTAATTATGGTAAGTGCAAAGAGACATCAGACCATGGTTCTGATATATATGTAACTTACCATCCTGGGACATCTAATGTGCATCTAATAGCCCAACCAAAGGCAATTATAATTTTGGTGTGCAAAAAAATGAAAGCAATCACTTCACACTGCAGAAATACAGTCTCCTCTCTGAATCCAGGTTAGGGACAAAGTGAAGATGCTTTTCAGTTCTAAATGTTTTGTCACAAGAAGGAAATAAATGTAATGCAAGGAACTGACAGAAATATGAAATGCCTTTCTTCCCTTATATTATTATTAATATAAGGGAAGAAAGGCAGATGTTAATTGATCTTATTCAACAAATATTTAATGCTTCTAAACAGTAAGAGCTAATGGATTTTACTCAGTATGATACCAAATAAAAAGTGTGGGAAAAAGTAGATGAAATTAAGGAAGAATTTTCCCTGATTATTCAGAAAATATTTCAGAACACAATATATTTGAGGACATAAATCTGTATTTTAAGTCATAAATGAGGAAGCATCTCAGAAACTAAAGTTATCCCACACAATAACTTTAGAAAATATTCATTAGGGACAAACAACAGAAGAAAGTCTCAGGGGTATGCACAGACTGCTGAAAAACCCACTGAGGGAAGAAAGCCCTAAAGGACACTTATCTCTGAACAGGGTAAGTGGGCAGCCACATGGTACCAGCAATGTGCTCTTTGCAGTGCTACAATTATCTGCCCCCCAGGATAGGGTGGGGGTTTTACATTCACAATGGTGAAGAGTGGTAGCATTAGTCTCTTAGAGAGGGAGACTGTGGTGGAANNTTTCATTTGAATGAAATCACCCATGCTCTGAAGCATGGACCTATGAGTTACAAATTTTTAGTAACTAATATCTGTAGTCACAGTCTTGCCTTTTCGAGTTATTTTCATAGCTGCAGAAATGCATAATCAAGAGTTAATTTAATTGAGCTGATATATAGACATAAAATTCATATATTTATTATAGTGTATAAACAACTTTGTGCTAATGTAAAAAACCAATGCTATTAGGTTAAATTTGTTGCCTATATTTCAGTTAATAGTCTTAAATATTTTAGTGTAAGAGTAAATTTCTTTTTTTTTTTAATTAGGTTTGGGCTATTAATGAAAAATTATGATTGGAAAATGTTTAATGTAGAATAACATTGGTAAAAAGGGCTAATATATTTGACACTGAAAAGTAGGAATATTCATTTTGTTAGAACACTAATTGTAAAAAGACAAATAATGAAATAGGAGATTTGATATTAGAGAAACAAGAAAAATAAACATGCTACAAANGTTACGAATGCTGCAAGTGGAATTCAATAGATGACAGACCTAGATTTCAAGGTAATTATCTTTGCATTATCTTTTGATTCACTTTCAGAAAAACAAAGCTCAAAAAGAATTTAGAATGTGCAGAGCAAAAAAAAAAATACAAAGACTTATAAAATATGAATAATAAATCATTTGAATAGTGGAAAGATAGAGCAATTCCTGACCAGTCTATGAGATAAAAAAGTGTCACTTCTAAATTTAAAGTGATCTCAAACTTTTGCTGCAGAGTGAAGAAAGTGAGAAGATCAGTAACTGGCTTCTTCAAAATGAGTGCAACCACAAAAAAAGATATTTCAGAGCTCAGGATTGGGGTCTGGATCTACTTTCCTGCTCTGCAGAGGTAACAAAGACTGGAGTACCTGGCCAAAAGAGACTTATGTTGAGCTTTGGCAATCAGGAGGGGAGACAATCCAGAGCAAGGATGTGCTTGACTGGTGGCATTCAGCCAGCTCTGGCTGACACAGGAAAGTAAAGTTCAGATTATTCTGTGGGGGTCTGGGAACAGTTGCAGTCCTCAGAGAAAAATAGCAGCAGGCTTTTGCAAAAAGTGAGCAATGCATTTTGACACAGCCAAGGTATTTGCTGGACAAAAAAAATTGTGAGCAATAGTGAATGTGCATCTTAAGGAAGTCTCTTCCCTTCTGGACACCTGCACCTGAAGGTGTGGGATAACCAGTACACTCCTCTGTGGGATCAGCTGCTGTGGAAGGAAGCAGTTTTAAAAAAGAAAACATCCACCTGCCAGCATCCTCCTGGTGCACTGAAGATCCAAGTAGAAGGAGAATGGTTTGTTTCTGCATAGTATATCCCTGGTATTTCTTTGCCTTGCTATAAATCCTGGGCAGCACAGATGTCTCTGCAAATTGTGTTATACTGCAAGTGAACAGGAGGACTAGGAGGCCGTGGGGATCCCTGTCCCTTTTGGGAGAAGAAGCAACATAGTGGAAAGATGTGAGAATAGCATGAGGGAGAAATGTTGGGATTATGAATGAGAAGTGACAGGTGTTGGGTGGTGCAAAAGGCTGGGGGTTTTGTTTGGTTTAGTTTTTCCTCTGACAAGAACCTTCTCGTTACTCTGAACTTTGAAAGCGTAGCTATACATGGTCTAAAGGACATCATTGCATAGCTATTGGCAATGCTCTGTCTCAGTACAGAGTTCACAAAGCAGCACCTGAACTTCCATTACCCCCAAAATCTCTTTTGAACTTTCTTGATAAATGGACAAGATATGCAAATGTTTCCTGAGCTGTATTGCTGCATTCATGCAGTAGTCCAATGAAGGATGACCAAAAAACTATATTTCCCCACAATACTTTTGTGTCCTTGGAAGAAAAGGTTTTTGGGACCTCCTTTAGCAGAGAGAGGAAATGTAGTTATGGAAAAAGTTGTGAAGGATGGTGAAACTCCAGCCCCACTCATAACTCCTAAAACTCATCACTACTCCCCCAAATCCATCCTTGGTTTTTTCCATTTATCTAATGGAATGCAGCTGCTACAATGTTGCATTTTACACATATCTACCAACTTTCAGAGGAAAATGTCTCTTTTTTCATATAACAGAAAAGAGTGTTTGGTAAAGTTTTTCAGACTATCCCTGTACTGCACTTACCCCACACTGTATATTTTTGAACCAAAAGATTCTTCTGCTTTTTGGTTTGATTTATAAAAAGTTCAGGTGTATTTTCTTTAGCACTGGACATTCATGACAACAGAAAAAATTGACATCTTAAGCATGCTTCAATCTTCCCCATCCTCTTCTATTTAATGAACTTGATGTGTCTTACCCCCCAAAAAAAAAAAGGGAAAATAATTCAGCCGATCTTTTTTTTTTGTTATCTCTGTGTTAAAGATATTTATATTTAATCAGTTTATTAGCAGAACAGAGATAAATTGTGGAAGCTATAAAATTGAGTCATATTAAGAGAACTACTAGGAAATCTTTTCAACAAGAACCAAATGCTGCATTATTAAGAACTGCACAACATTTTACTTCCTTTAAATCATGATAGATGCTTGCCTAAGTGTACACACTTTTCCTGAATATAATTTCTAAAAGAAGTTATGTCAAGTGGTTCTAAATGTCTCATTTTGCCATGAGAAATTATTCAAACATTTTAATTTAGCACAAATTTTGCTATAATTCTGATGCATTTAAAATTTAAAGAAAAGAAAAATAATTTGAAATACATTCTTGAAGATTTTCTCCTCAGTTGGTTCACACAAGAACTGTTCCAAACAACAGTTAAAAAAAGCAGGAAAAATGAAAATGCTATCTAATTAGAAACCAGCAAACTTTGAGGAAAGACCTTAAGGATATTTGATAACTGATTCTGTTGGCTAAGTACAAGTATCTATATCCAGTCTACATTCACTTCCTAAGCAAATCTCTGTGTTTCTGTACAACTGAGATCCAGAGCAACCTTAGCCATTTGCTTGCTGACAGATTTTATGGGATTTTTTTCCTGAAACACACTCATAGTATTTTGTCTTAGGGACAAGTGGTTAGGCAATAGCTGCATGCAGTGGGACAGAGCAATTCAGGGAAAGAGATGGGTAAAAGCAACGAGACACTTCAAGTCACTGTATCTACAAGTGATACAGCTCAAAGGGGGCATTACTTTGAAAGCATCAATGCAGTGTCATGCTATTTTTCATAGATAGCACCATATGCATCATGTGGCACACTCAGATAACACCTGAAAAAACACTCCATGTAACCTCTGCAATGCCTTCTAGGTATCCCAAAGTGGGTCAGGAAGTGCCATGTGGGAGGTGTCAGTGGCTTGGTCAATGGTGCCATGCTCTTCAGATTGTGTGAAGCAGCTGTACACCTGTCTCTGCATGAATCAATCTTTCCAAGAAAGGTGAGAAAAAGGTAGGGCAGAATGGAATAAAGAAAATGGAGAGTATTTTTGGTCAGTATACTTTTTGCGTGGTGGTAGCAGAACTGAGACTGAACATAAACCCAAATCTCAACTGCCTTCTGCTCATGAACATCTTTTAAAAATAAGTAGCTCCAAGTTGCCTATGAGTTGGCCTGCTACCCAAAAGACACATGAAATTGATGTCTTTTGAGAGGTATGTGCAGAGAGTATAGTGGCATGCAGGGTACAGTTGAAGTATAAACAAGTAGCAATTGCACTATGTAATTTTACCTTCCTCTATAGCCTTTTGTCTGTGAGGCTGTTTTATGAACTTAACCAAGGAATCCTTCTGACTAAAAGAAGTAGCCCAAAAAAACTACTTCAGGCAGATTAGTTTCTTACCTACTTCATGGAGCAGTGGCATAAACAGTTTTGTTCTCTTCATGCAAAGAAAGACACAACTATTCACGGGTCCTCTAACAGTATTAATCTTGCCTGGATACTGGAGAAAGAAAATATTGGAACAGACAACAGTTATTCTGTTAAAATCTGCTTCTGCAGATTTTAGGTTTCACTGTCCCAGCTAGAACTGGTAGACATATTCCTGGGTTTGGGATTGACATGGGGAGGTGAAATTTCTAAAACACTTACTGCAAGGTTAATGCAATTTGTAATTTTCCAGCTAACCTTTTGCTTTTTGACAAAGAACAATCCAGGATGACTACAAGATTGTGCCATTACTACTGCTAGTCTTTTAAAGGTAAATGACAGGAAGCCTAGACATTGTGTTTTCAGATGTTCAGGGGTATTTTTCTGCGAAGATCTTTGGATTATCTTCTAGATAAGGGAATTAAACTTTGCTAATGGAAGATCACCGACCAATCCCGTACTGGTTTATTAATCAGTTGCCTATCACCTGCAGATGAAAATTATTTTTAATATTCTCATCTTGTAAGTAGATTACTTCATGTGATCATTGACACAGTTTTAGACTCCTCAGACTTCAGAGGAGAAAAACGCATGGTGTCCTTGATTGCTTCTTGTTTAAAATGAGACGTGGCAAGGCAGAAAGGAGAGTCTGAGATGCTAACCTCAGGTTATGATCTCAAAATTTGGGCCATACCTACCATCATGTTGAGATTTGACAGATTGTATTTTAAACTTACTTCTTTAAAAGTCCAATTGCCACCTCTTTGCTACTGTTACTACAT